>NJDD01005801.1:60334-78834 GCA_002245505.1 Calephelis nemesis
ACGCGAATGGGCACACATACCCTATTAGATTTCATCTCGCTAATGTTTACAAAGCGGTAACAGTACTCTTCTAATGGGTGGTCGGCTGTGATTATCATTTATATGTTTATGTTATAGAAGATATTATTGTGGGAAAAAATACCATTTGATATAAATACATCCTGTATCATATATACCAAGCTGTTTATCGCCCGCGGGTATGTCTTAAATTATTCTCTAACTAAACGAAATAAGAACTTTCGAGCCCATACCTAACAATTTCCGATACCTACCTTATATACCTTCTAATTTTCCGATTCTTCAAACTCATAGTAGCTTAGGTATAACGTGAAAATTGCATTTTAAAACCAGTAATTTAATTTATATTTCGAGATGATACACATAATCACTACATAGTATAAAACAAAGTCGATTCCTTAAATCTTTAAAACGCGCAACGGATTTTTATGCGGTTTTTTAATACATTTATTAAAGTGGCAGGTTTATATGTACATATTTTATACTTGTGTGAAGCAGAGGCGGGTCACGAGCAAAATAATTTCTAAGCCGTAAAACTTACGCATATAACATTGCAGCTTCAGGTCGGCAACACATCTTTAATATATTGTACGATCGAAAACGTTATTTTTAATAATTTAAAAATCCATAAACCCTATATAAAATGTTATACAAAGTCATGAAATATTTTTTTTGAAATCCAAAACATTCACACGATTTCGAGCCATTGTTATATAACCAAAACACTTTTCTTTTTCACGTTTCTGTGCCTCATCAGCTCTCAGGTTTTGCATCTCATTTGTCGAAGATAGTTAGGCGAGACTAGATAGGGCCTTCCACCATAAAGAGTAAGTAGGTAACACATACGTCGTAGAGGGCAATTAGTGTAGGTACCTTCTGATAAAGTACATGTGACTGACCCTATAGACATCATTTTGATTTAACGTATTAGAAGGTATGAAGTCATTTCAACTACTGCCACTTTACGAGTGCGATCCGTTTATTATGTATAATTAAAAAAAATATATTTTTTAATTCTCGGGAACGATATGGTATCCGTAGAGTATCTAATATGCAATCAATATGTCTATAATATAAGTCTGAACTCTGAAAGTAGCTATACTAGGTTCTTAGTAGGTGTTGGTGGTAATTTTGTTGCGCACTCACTAAACTAAGTTTAAGTTTTTGCTGTCTTCTTTCAACGAAAGTAACAGAAAGAAACAAAACACTTTTAGTGCTGTCAGATTAGACCTTACATTTCTACAGACGTTTAATCTATTACTCGGAAAACGTTGATTAAAAACATCACAATTTGTCATGTTCGGATTAATTTGACATGTCTTTAACGTTCCATCTCTTTTGTTTTTGTTTCATTTGAAAAAGATAGCATGCATCTAAAATAAGTTTGTTAACAGCAGAATTACCACCATTGTTATACTTCGAAGCCAAACCTATGAAAAACAGGAGCATGAATGTCACAGTTGTAAATCATTAACGTTTACATGTTCATTTAAAATAGATATCATCCATTATGTTTTATTAACATTTATGTAACAGTCATAAATATGTAACAACGAAAACTTTTGTTCTTTAAAAACTTTGATTAAATAAATTTTTATATTTGGAAATTTAAATACAAAAAAAATACGAAACCGGCGTGTTTGTATGAAAAGGGTAATGAATGTGAAGGAAGCAAGACAGGTTTGTCAGGATCGTGAGGTCTGGCACTCGATACTCTCTGCCTACCCCGTAAGGGACTTGGCGGGAAGATATGTATGTATGTAAATACAAAAAAAGTTAACACAATTTGATTTAATCCTAACGTAAGCAAATTATATGCATGTGTTATCCAGGTATGTTAGTCAACGACCATTTTTATATATGACATAATATATATTATACATATAGCGAATAAGCATACAGCTCTACTGATGGTAAGAGTTATAACCGTGGCTTGGTCTATAACTATACACACTATAGAAGTAGATAGGTGCCAATATTTGGAAATAATATCTTTAAATAGATATTGGAATATAGACATCAAAATATCTCCCATCCGGAATCGATACGAAACCGGGACTTGTAGTTGGTCAGTGATGTCAGGCGTGTTACTTACGACGCAATCAAAAGTATCTTCACGCCCTTATCCTCGAAGAGATAGGCAGAGGCTCAACCCAGGCACCCATGACTAGCCGAAGACAAGTCCCACAATGCGTTAGGTGGCAAGCCTATCGCCAACCGTGCGCATATCCAATGCCGAGCAATATTTTCTTACTAGAAATTTAGAAAAACAAATTTTCTTTTTGTTGCCCGACCCAGGAATCGAACCCGGGACCTCATGCAGTCAAGTTCAACACCTGAACCGCTGGACCACTGAGGCGATAACGACGGTTACGACGCGATCAAAAAGAGTTAGGTTATTTTAATTTTTTTAAGTTCATCTTCAAAGCTATTATTAGAATATCTTAGGCATCTAAACACCTAAGAATGACTTAGAGTTGCCCAGTTAGTTTATTTTAATTTTGATGTAACATAAAAGAAAGATAATAACAGAAGCTGGCAATGTGGCTAAATGGGAGTCGGACTCGGCCTAAATGGATACGACGGATGTAAGCATATATTGGGATATAATATATTGAAAGTTTTTGATTGGATTTAAAAAACATCACTAAATATTTTACCAACAAAAAAATAACTTGTTATTTCTTGGTATTTCCGTAAATAACAGCAATGTAAGCGGTTTTTGATAATGTGCTATACCTATCTTAAAAGTCGCACTAAATTATGGGGATTCCCCAAACTTATAACTAAAACTTTTTTTTTTCAAATCCATAAGCACTTGACTGCTATTATTAAATCAGGGCCTCAGCGTCCACCGAGCAATATTATTATATAGTACAACTAGCGGCCCGCCCTGGCTTCGCACGGGTATAAAATATACATAAAAACCTTCCTCTTTATACACTTTATCTAATGAAAAAAACCGCATCAAAATCCGTTGAGTAGTAAGATTTAACCATACAAAGGGACATAGAGAGAACTCGACTTTGTTTTAAACTAGGTACTAGCTGACCTAGCAAACTTCGTATCGCTTGACATTAATGCTTAGACAGTAGCGCCACAGTATTAAGAATTAGTATTAAGACTGTGGTAGCGCAGTCTGTTGGATCCGATGTGAAACATTCTAAAATCAACAACTACTTATTATTAAAAAATTAATTAAAAATAACATTTTCCAGTGGACCAAATTGTGAATCTAAACCATTCTCGAATTCCCTAGAAAACATACAAAAAGTTTCATCGACATCGGTCCAGTCGTCTAGAAGAAGTTCAGTGGCATACACACTCACAGAAGAATTATATATATAAAGATGTAACTACCTAGTGATGCGTCAACAAAAACATAAAATCAACAATAAAGTTGCGGTTTGGGTAGAAATAATACTGCTTTTACGTCATGGTATAGGCCCAGGATTTTTAAAAGTAGGGCAAACCAACGCAAGGTACTAGACGACCCGGTGAACTTTGTTTACTCAGCAGTCGATACTCTCTGCCTAACCTTTTCAAACTTTTGTTGTGTTTGAAGATATACATTTAAGGAGAGGTACCTGTGTGTTCAGATGTTTCTTTACATTTCGGATTTCAAGTTCTTTGGTCACTTCATACTGAAGGTTCTTCTTTATGTCTATAATTTCTAAACTACAAAATCTATGACTTGGAAAAAAATAAGGAACATTCTGTAAAACAAATACTACAAAATAAAAAAAGTAATAAATGAAATCGGACTAGGTATGCCTTAATGAATTATATCCCAATTTAAGCTATATTTTCTTGACATTTGGCACTCGGTACTATTGACTAGGCCTTTAAGGGACTTGGCGTGATGATGTGTTTGTATGTGCTTGTAAATTATGTATTTTATTGTAAATTATGCAAAAAATAACACTTCATAATTATAAATTTAGATGTCACTTTCCTCATCTAGTACTTTTTCTTACTGAGTATGTACCAATACTTGCACGTAAGTAAATAATGAGGTCTCTCACTGAGCACTCTGCTCGGCCCAAAAAGCTCGGGGAAGTTGTAAAAACCGCGAGGTAGCAACAAATTAGTCATTACAAAAAAAAAACTTTGTAATATTTTGTAGTTACACCAGGGCCATCCGTACACATCGGTTGATGTCACTTATCCCTTCCTGTTGCCAGTGTATCATGCCATACCATACCACTGCTAGTATTCGTAAAGTTTGACTTTTTCAGCTCTAACTGCATGGCTTTGTGGACTTTGTTATTGTAAGAAGCGCAGGCGTATAGGCGATACTTTAACGTTTTTGGTGTAATTTTTATTTTTTAGATCGGCATACTTTATATAGGTAAGTAGTAAAACCCAAAAATTAGAGTGTATTTTCTTGTTGTTCCCTACAAAAAAAGACAGGAATTCTGAAGAAATATATTCTATAAAGAAGGATGTCAGTGACGATTTTAATTATTTTTTTATTATGGAAAAACTTGTCGCTTTTATATGATACGATAGCAAACAAGAACAAAAACATGAAGCACAAAGCTAAGAGGTAAAAAACATCCGTGGCCTATAGATGTTAAAGATGTTATAGGTGCGTTGCTGTCTTGTGGCTGGAATGATAGGTTTTATGTTTTGTAATTTTATCGCCTACTCTACCCTGTGGACCGGAACACCACACTGTCATTTTGGCGGAAAGAATAGGTAAGGCGGTGGATAACTACGTACCTCTACCATCAGTGATTTTGTTGGTGATAACCTATTTACCTCCCAAGCAGAAAGTCAGAAGGTCTATCCTACACAGAGGACATGGACCAGTATGGGTCAAAATAGCCATCTTGTCTTAAAATAAATCTCTTTTACGACTTAATTTGAATATCAGGTAATCCATTTCATTTATAAAATGTGTACCCAATCCCATCCATTATAAATAATATTAATTACCTAGATATATTTCATTAATTAAACTTACAATTATAAATTGTACAAAAAATCAACAGCGTTCACAATTAGCACCTAATATCTGTTTTTACAAATCAACAATACAATCATTAACAAACAATTGTTTCTATATTTCCTATCGTCGGCGCTTGGTGAATCTTCAAGATACAAAAAGCTTCGACTCTAGACATAATTTGTTAATATCACTTGTAGGTACTTACCACAATCTAACTAATAAAAGGCTTCCTTAGGTTTACCAACAACATTCGTGTCCGCAGGTACTGATAGCTCCATACAGGTATATATATACATATATAGCAGGTTTAGATAGGTAGCTTTTATATAATTATAAACTAAATTATTGAAAAAATGTCTGCAATCTAAATTAGAGATCTTTTATGCTGACTTACATAGATTACATACATAGAGTTAGTTTGAATATGCCTACATTTACTTATTATGATTTTAAATAAGGTTAAATTAAAATTGTTTTGTCGAGTTAAAGGCGATTACTTAAAAATATGTCATTTTACAATCCTACGTAGTAATTAAGCACCTAAACTGGTTATCAAAATATTTCAAAACTTATTCCACATTCTATTTAATAGGGTTGTCAATTATCATCTGCCTAATGTTTGTTATATGTTTTAAGTACAAGTAATACGTATTTAAAGTAGTATGAGGAGCTATTACAAAGTACCAGTTATGTACAGCGTCATAGTGGGTTATGGGAAAAGAAGATTTATTTTAAATTTGCGCACCCTTCACTAAGAAGAAAAAAAATACCAATGAGTTTAGGCTCTGCGAAATTTGACTTTAAACTGGCAGAGCTGGATTTGGTCGGCACTGCTATTTTGCCCATACCAATATAGAAGATAGTATAAAGATATTAGTTGTTACCAATGTTTTTGTCTGTATTTACAACACTCACAAAGGTCGTAGAGGGCATTCACTAATTACGTAAGGCGTATTTAAGCCCCTCTCATATATAGTATAGTAATATTTTACAGGAATACACTTCATTACGCCTTAGTAGTTTTTATAAGAAATTGACATACCTATGTATAAAATAATTTAACGGACTGTAAATCTTATAAACTTATTTTTTACTTAAGTTTAGTTTGGTAGTTTCCTAAGAATGTCAAAATGAAATGTGCTTAGCTATATATTTCACATTCAAATATTGTAAATTAGTATATTACATTTTTATACTATAACATAAGATTAGAGTTTATAGGTACTCCCTTATTGTATACCTACGTACCTATTAAGAGCTCGTAATTTTCAGCCCCCTTCCTGATCCGACTGACAGATACCTAAATCGTAAAGATTATCTTTATTTATACGTACTTTAACATTAATGTATTAACTATCATCATCATCATCATCTGTAATTTCTTATCCTATCAGTCGGAAAGTAAACCTCAATCATCATGAGACCTAAATTCCTTGTGTACCTACCTACATACCTTGGTTAATGAAATTGGGAATGTTAGGAAGTTTGTCGGTTCTTTTATTGACATTGAAAACGCTATGGGGCCAGCAAAAGACTATTCTAAACTCAATGTTATAATAGTAAGATGGTTTATTAATTATACTTAGGAATATAGGTAGGTATAAATATTAACCCAAGATCTCAACATCTTTTAAAAATAGGCAGTATCTGCTAGGTACGAGATTAAAACGAGATAAAAGTTTAAATATTATTTTGGAATGAATCATTGAAATAATTTACTTAAATGTGCCAACCCTAACGAATCGTTATTTGGAAAACAGTTTCTCGAGTTCTATTTGTCGCCACGCCGCATACCTTCATGAATCATTAGGTTTTTTGTGACGCATCAATCAGCACAGAAACATAAAAAATATGAGAAAAAATCTTAGGTATGTGTATTAATAATACCTATACGCTTGGTCTCACATGTAGCTGAATGTACCCGAATGAACCTACCACTACACAGTAATTACACAAAATATCGAAAGGTAAGTACATAATTATATATCTATTGAACTATATATGATATAATCAAGTGGGATTCACGTTAAATTAGAACCAATAAACCCGACTGCGCAGAGTCGTATTGTATACAATACAACATGCTATTTATTATTTCCCAAAATGTGTACTTTTAGACGAAAACAAATACTTAGTGTTTTCCTTCTGTAAAACTGTATTTTCTTTCTTACCTCTCTATATGCATAAAAACACCAGTAAATTAATTACAATAATTGAAATTCTTAAATTGGTAGTTAGGAAGGTACCTAGTTTCTTTACATAAGTTTCTGTAATTTTTTAAAATATGAAAAAACTGTGTTTTCATTGAAAAATTACATAATGGTGTTTCATAATTTTTGGTTTTTATATTTCTTTAACCTTTACTCAATTATCCTCTGATTTAATTGATATTTCTTATTTATTATATTTTATTTCTCTAATCAACAAGGAAAAAATCATAACTAATGCAACTAATTTTAAATTTAAACTTTTTTGTACATACCTCCAATTTTTTTCAAGTTAAAAACATCCAGTTCTTAATAAACTCCAACTTTAAGCACTAATCAATTTAAAATGAGCTTTTGAAAAGTACAATAAAAATACACTTTAAAAATGTTTATTTTTTTTAAAAACACTAGGTAGTGAAATATATTGTTTAAGCGCTCACACTAGATCGACAATAAAAACACAGTTACACACGACTAAAGTCTCAAACGTGTATCAAACCAAATGATTACGTTCGATGAATACAAAACATTCGTGGCGTACCGGCTCGCTAGACTATTTGAGTCACCATGATTATAAAATTGGATACCAGCGACCTCTATCGTTAAGCTTAACAAATTAGTTATAAAAGCTTCAATCGTTTTTAAGCATAAAAGTTATGGCTATTCGATACTAGATGTCTCTTGTTAAATAATATAATAATAAATAAATTTGTTAATAATTGTTCGATCGTTTTACAAGATTTTTTAAGATTTTTTCAAATAAAATAAACAAAATGTTACAAATTAATATTAACATAAATAAATTTTGTTACTTTATGGTCCTATTTTTTTAAAGCACTGTTAGCAAAATAAACTCTTTGTCTATGATCACTCTTTCTCTGTCAAAATGGCTGCCGCGCAAGAGGTGCGTGATTAAATTTATCGAAATAATTAAAATTAAAGTTACGATTTATTCAGTTGTAATTCTATTAATTATATAAAATTTGGTGTTTTCAGGCAAGACGTGAACCTATTCAGGCCGTTCAAGTATTCGGTCGTAAGGTAAGTGTCAATGCGTCCACGTGTTTTTCACTGTTTCTCATGCTCCTAAAAATGTTTTTGTTAAATGAGTTTTATAAGCAGATAAAACATACATATTACCTATAAATATCATTTGTAATTAGCAACATAGTCTAATAGTTAATTGAAATTTCATTTTGTTTTTATTCTTTTCTGCCTTGGCTGTCGTAACCTACAAATGTTCGACTGTCTCAAATAGAAAAGAAAATTAACGAGTTTTTATTGTACCAGCCATTCTAGAAACACATTTTCTAGTTTGCTCTGAATAAAAGCGACAGTTTAAAAATTGTCAACAAATAACACTTTGTCATTTAGATTCAATTTGCTAAATTTAACCATTTGTTGAACATAGAATTCTTGATTACTGACATGTCTAGTGATATTTTAAATACCTATCACACTTCAATTTAATGCCAGAAATGTCTTCATTTTGCTAAATCACCAATGTCTCACCTACATACATAGGTACTATATCTTGGATGCCATAGGTAATTGTTTTGTTCATCAAATTATAAAAATCTTGACTATTGAACATTATTATAATATGTTTTTTAATATTTCAGAAAACAGCCACAGCGGTTGCTTACTGTAAACGTGGAAATGGTGTCCTAAGGGTAAATGGACGTCCACTGGACCTAGTGGAGCCCCGCCTTTTGCAATACAAATTGCAAGAACCCATCCTTCTACTTGGAAAGGTAATATAGCATAAAACCAGTGGTTTAACTCTTAATGGTTTAATACAATGTTATTTATTGTCCACTATGTATTGTAATGTCTGGCTTATCCCGAGTTGCACTTTTGAGACATTTAGGGCCACTTGCCCATTCCCAGGATATGTCGGACTGTCAAATATTTTACCCTAGTTAGAAGCTAACTCGGTGTTAAATACTTAACCCAGGAACATCCAAGTGACCTTTACTGCTAATGCTTAATTATTTAGTTTTTATCATCCATTAGTAAATCAAATAACATTTAGGAAAAAAATAATTTAAAAAGGGGTGACAGAAATTTTCAAAAATAACTATATTCTGTATCCCTTAGCTTGTTTAAAAAAAAATCCCTCCATTATTATTTGGTTGTACCAATTGGTTTAAGTATTCCTGCACATTATTTGGTAAAATCAAAAATTTTAGTTGTTCAATTCATTATTTAAGTTATTAACTAACCCAGGTTCTTGGTGTCTCGGCCCACCTCTTTGGGGATATGTTTGTAAAGATGGTTTTGTTAGTTATTTTGCTACTATTTGTGATTTTTTGTGTCTTGTTGTGAATATGATACTTAATGTTATTACTATTAGAATATAGCAGTTTAGTCCAGAGTTCTTTTTATTGATATCTGTGCTTTGGATTCACAAAGATATTTTAAAACAATTATTGCAAATTTTTATTTATTCAATTTTGAAGTGCTATGATTTCTACACTTTGAAGAAAATAGAAGATGATATTTCAAATCAAATACAGTTGTATTTCATAATCACCATGTTATAGTCAATAGACGTAGCACAGACAATAAAATTTTGATATAGGGCAGACATAGTTTTCACCAAGTTCATATTTTACCTGATTCTTGCATTTTGTTTCTTAAGATGCATGGAAGTTTTGCTGGTAACTGAAAATTTTAATTATTTAATTCTTTATACCAGGGGTTCCCAAACTATTTTTGTTCACGCCTCCCTGCTGCATAAAATGAAATGACCACGCCCTTATAGCTTTGATCTAAGGAAGAGAGCTCGCGAAGTGTTAAATAGTGTAGTATTTATTATATTAATGCAAAAAAGAAAAAATTCTGCACGTATACAGTTTTTAAAATGAAAAAAATAGGTATTAATCAAACTTTTTATTTGGTATTATTATTACAAATAATGAAAAAATACAATTCAATGTGATGGATGGGCTTGCATATTTTTGACAAGTTTTTCGATTCGGGGTTGAATTGAAGAAAGTGCACAACGTAGATCGCTAGCCATATCAAGTTTGTTTCTGTACTTCGTTTTTATAGCTACAACTGCTGAGAATGCCCTTTCACACAAATAAGTACTCGAAAAGGGTAATAACAGCTTCAGAGATTCATCTGCTATATTGGGATAAACTTTGAGATATTTTACCCAGAATAATGAATTATCCATCTTCTCGAAATCATATTTGGCAGCCGAATCATTTTTGATTTCCAAAGCTTGTTCTTGAAGTATTTCTGGCAGCTTGTCTATATCAACATGAAAAGGATCCGTCGTCAATCGGTAAATATTATCATCACACGAATTGGGAAAATAGCGCTTGAATTCATCAGTGAGGTGCTGCAAGTGTTTGGAGATCTCTGCCTTAGTGTTGGTTTCATCAAATACCTCCATAAAGCCCTCTTCCTCTGTAATTTCAGATAATTTAGGAAAGCAGGAATAATTGCCCGCTGATATTTTACGTTTCCATAATTGCAACTTCTCAGTGAAAGCTGTAATTGCATCACGGTGATAAATTATGTTCGCATCTCCTCCTTGCAGTTTTAAATTCAACGAGTTTAACGAATCGAATATATCCGATAAATAGGCAAGTACCAGCTGTACCCATGGTTTTTTGAATTGTACTAATAATTCACTTTGTTTTTGATTATCCAAGAACTGAATAACTTCATTGCGGAGCTCATATAACCTTGCCAGCATATTGCCTTTCGAGAGCCAGCGCACCTCAGTATGAAATAACAGTGTTATATGTTCTGTACCCAAATCTTTACAAAGAGCCGCGAAAAGTCTTGTATTCAACGCACTTTTTTTAACATAGTTGACAATCTTAATACATAATTTTAAGACAACATTGAATTCATCTGAAAGTGTCTTGGCTGCGAGGGCTTGGCGGTGTATAAAACAGTGAATTACACACACATTAGGATTTTTTTGCCTCACCAATGTTACGAATCCTGAGCGAGATCCAATCATCGCCGGAGCGCCGTCTGTACACACACCAATTAAATTTTGCCACGACAATTCATGTTTGGAAAAAATTCAGTAACTGCTGTCATTATATCGATTGCTTTCGAGGTAGTCGTTAATTCCATGGAAAACAACAATTCTTCATTGATTTTTTCATTTTGCATATATCTAACGAAGACTAACAGTTCACAACATTGTGCTACATCAGTACTCTCGTCCAATTGTATTGCATAAAATTTTGATTCTTTCACGGCCTCCACTACTTGTATTTTTATATCTTCAGCCATGTCATCAAGGCGACGTTTCACAGTGTTATCAGAGAGGGGTATTTGTGACAATTTTTGTTTACTTTCTTGGCCAAGAACGGTGTCAGCTGCTTTCAACATGCAGGGTTTTACAAGTGACTCACCGATAGTATGGCTTTTCTTTGCCTTTGCGATCATTAACGATATCTCATATGAAGCTTGAAGCACTTTCTCAGATGATTGCGCAAAAGTTCCAGTATTATCCAATCTCATGCGTTTCAAACTTGAACATTTTGAAACAAAAAACTCCTTTGGCTTATCTTTTAAGGCGGTATGTTTTGTTGACAAATGTCGTTCCAAACGCGAAGGTCTCATGGCATCATTACTCAAAACCTCATAACAAATAACACACTGCGGATGATCGATATCACTTTTTCGCATAGCAACAAAACCGTATTTGATATAATCATCGTTATATTTACGTTTTTTGGCCGAACTCATGATGAAACAAAAGAAAACACGTGATTGTAAGGCGAGTAATACTGATAGACTGATGACGCGGGCGATGCGCGGCGCGGGGAGGTGCGTAGGCGCGGGCCGGTGCGCGGCCGTGGTTCGGTGCGCGGGTGATGCGGGGCTGCTCGCCCGGCCCCGCGCCCCCCTTTACATGTTGCTGCGCCTCACTAGAGGGGCGCGCCCCCCACTTTGAAAAGCACTGCTTTATACTTTGATTATATGATCGATAGAGAAGATAATACTAAGTATGTATTGGCTTCATGAGTGATGTATTACAGAACACTTGACACCTTAATGATGATCAAAACTTATTCCGAACCTGACTTCATGTGAAGATAAAAATAGTCTGATACAAAAACTCTGATTCTGTAAAATCTTAAATAATGTGTAGAAAGTTCAATTGATAGGGTAAACATACCGGTTTTCGGCCGTTTTAGCGACTTGGTAAGTATGTTTTTTTTCTTAATTCTGCATGCTAACAGTTTGGAAAAAAATATTTTTATCAAGCTGCAATGTTGAAGTTTCATTGAAGCATACGTTTGCATACTTATCTTTAACTCATATTTTACAAATAAACATTAATTGTAACAACAGCAAAAACACCAGTTATCGGCACTTAGACCTAGCTATCGGCCACTAATATACCCCTTAACGGCCACTAAATTTACGATAGAATGATTACTCTTATATGATAGGGTAAAAGGTTCTTACTAGAATGAAAGTAAACAAATCATGTAAACGGTTTTTTTTTTAAATATATGATAATTTTGATGTGATCGTAATGCAAAAGTATGAAGCACACTAATACAAGTTTTGAGAATCAAAAACAATTTAATAAAATTACGTATGTTATAAAATAAAATTAAATGACCCCTGACCATTTCGATTGAGTTTTATTAGCTATCGGCCCTCTTTTATTTACTGTGGTCGGAAATATGTTTAGTTTTAACTAGGTAGTTATCGGCCGTAATTTATTTCCTATTGCCGGAAAACAGGTATAGCGTTGATTAGTTATCGGCTAGTAAATATTCAGTATTTTCAAAGGTCCTATCTTTCAAAATACAATGTATATCGGCGGCCGGAATCTGGTTCTCTGATCACAAATATCTAGTCGTTCATAAATATTTTTGAATCTATTTTAGTGATATTACAGTTTCCACAAAAAAATACAATTAAGAGTTCGGAAATAAAACTAGCAATCGATCTCCCGGCCGCTTATTGGATTTTGGTGTAAATTGTTAACCTGTTTACCGGCCACCAAAAACCTCGAAAATTATAATAGCTTGATGATTTTTTTGCAATTGAATCTTAAAATTTAATATGTTAAATATATACATACCAAATTAATTAGCAATTAACCTGTAGCAACACTTAAAAACTTACCTTTGACAATCAATCTACTTGTTAATTTTTACTAAATTTTGCACACCTCCATACACCAAATTTTGATATGGTGACTGAGGGCTCAATTCGAGACTTACCAAGTCATGCATGCATATTATGAAGCATGAAATATTATGTCCCAATCGAAAGGCGCGAAATTAGGATAGAATGGTCCCTTGTATGTCTAATTTTTGAAAATAATTTGCGAAGAGGCCGAAAAGGGGTAGTGGCCGGAAAACGTGTATGTTTACCTTATTTTGTTTTAAAACTAGATTTTGTACTCATTTATTTAATAAAACAGTTACACATGTTATATTTTTAAAGTCTATTCCTGTTACTTATTAGTCCTGGTTATTATTAGGACATATTTCATTAACTTTTTTAGTAACAATTTATGCATGATCTCCAGAAGTAGTTTTGTGTACACTTATTTATCATTGATTATCTGCACAATTCACCCCATCCCAGTTTTATTGTCTTAAATTTTACGCAATCAGAGTTTTTATTTGCATAATTTTAAAAATATTGAAAAAAGATAAAGTTGATCACAGTATCGTATGAAATGATGTTAATTTTTTAGGAAAAGTTCTCTGGAGTTGACATCAGAGTGACGGTCAAGGGTGGTGGTCACGTAGCACAAGTATACGCAATCAGACAAGCCATCTCCAAAGCACTCATTGCCTTTTACCAGAAATGTAAGTCTATTTAGCTTAATTCATTTTTGAGCTAGCAAACATATTATCTATCGAAATTAATATGGCTTAAGAGCTATGACAAATTAATGTCAATCACATAGTGCTATTACATATCTCCTAATGAATACAATGATAGCGTGCATCAATTTTCTAAATTGTGTTTGCCAATATAACATTGTTACTGAAAAAAAAATTGAAAAATGCTTTTTTTTAAATGAATAAAAAGCAATTGTACCATTGCTAGATGCTCGCTTTGAAGCTGTTAATGACAAACTTCTTGGATAGGTAGTTTAAGTTTACAACTATTGGTGGCTTTAGTACATTTCGTTATTAGAAAATCTACAAATGTCTAAATTATTTGCAGTTTACTGTTAACAAAAATACTGCATTAAGGAGGTCAAATAATGTAACTGCTTAATAAGTGTTAAATCACAATAGATGTCTCTGCTAGAAAACTGAATATAGAAAAGAGTTTTTAGTATTGTTGATATAATAAAAATCACAATTCAATTACCCTTTCTTTCCAAAGCTGTCTTATAACATGTAAGTCAGCCATTTCAGAGAAAGGAGATTATTTTGTGACATTACCAAACAGTCTGTGTCCTCGATACTGGGCCTGTTTGAAATGTACACTACATTCTATCTATTGTATCCTTGCAGTAAGAATTCAGGTATAGACAAAGATGACAATTCTGCTGAGTACCAACTGAACTTAGTATTCAAGGTATATGCTACCTTTTTCCAATGAAAGAAAAGAGATGGAAAATTTTGGATATGTCAGGTTAGGTTAATCTGGACATGTCAATTTAATCTAAGAGTACTAAATGAGTTTTGTCTGTTTCTATCGTTGGAAGAAAATATTGATAAAGTAGCGAGCTCTAACGATATGGCGGCAAGATCTATCAATTTGTTACTGATTAAGTAAAATATGTATTTCAGATGTAGATGAAGCCTCCAAGAAGGAAATCAAGGACATCCTCGTCCAATACGACAGGAGCTTACTGGTAGCAGATCCTAGGCGCTGTGAGCCTAAGAAGTTCGGCGGTCCAGGAGCCCGCGCCAGATACCAGAAATCATACCGTTAATGTTTTGGAAGGGTGCATCTTCTGGTATTGCAGGGGCATATGTGTCGGTGCGATATCATTGGGTGGAATAAAATAAGTTAAAAACAAGTTGTTTTTGGTTGAACTCTCTTTTCCTTGCTAGTTTTAAGTGTTTGTTGGTTAATCTGTAGTTGCCTGCGGGCTGCAACCAATCGATATAAAATCGCTTTGTTGACGCTACAATGCATGAAATTAAGCCGTTCTCTATGATAGCATAGAATAAGTAATAATACTAACCCATAGAAGACTCTTACTTTACCAAAAGTTTGCAAAAAACATTTGTCGCTAGAATAACCTAGACGATTGAAATAGTTGTCAACTTTGACGCAGGCTCTGCTAATATTTTATATGTTTTTGACCAATATAAAACCAACTCGTCTTTGTGCTCTAGCGATCCGGTGCTGGACTTTGCTTGAAGCATTTATCAGGCAACCAAATAAAACGTGTTTTTTCAATTTTTAATAAAAAATGTTTTGCTCGGAATCGCAGGTGTGCCCCGTTGGCGATAGGCTTGTCACCTATCAGTGTGGGACTTAGTGTCTTCGTGGGTGCCCTGGTTGTACCTTTGTCGACCTCTTCGAGGATACTGGCGTAAAGATACCAATAGGCACTAGTTTCAGTGATATTGACAGGCAATCAAATGGAATGCAAAATGGTTAATGCATAGAAATGGATTTTAGAGGTAAAATATGTCCACACGCTGGTTTCGGAGACTACACCATCCTCGGATAATATCCGAGCGATCCAGGGTGCTGATTATGTATATTAGTTGCCAACTCAAAATGTAAAAGTATACACTATACATCAAATAGCTGTCAAAGACGTCATTTGTGTTTGCTATCTCTATTGTATTTCTGTTGATCACTGGAGATGGCAAATATGAAACACGTCATGACAGCTATTTGATGTACACTTTTCCATTTTGAGTTGGCAACAGAGATACATAATCAGCACCCAGGGGGGGTGATTATGTATCTCAGCTGTCAATTCAAACTGCCAAAGTGTACATCAAATAGCTGTCATTTGTCGACCTCTTCGAGGATACTGGCGTGAAGATACTAATAGGCACTTGTTTTAGTGATATTGACAGACAATCAAATGGAATGCAAAATGGTTAATGAATAGAAATGGATTTTAGAGGTAAAATATGTCCACACGCTGGTTTCGGAGACTCTACACCATCCTCGGATAATATCCGAGCGATCCAGGGTGCTGATTATGTATATTAGTTGCCAACTCAAAATGTAAAAGTATACACTATACATCAAATAGCTGTCAAAGACGTCATTTGTGTTTGATATCTCTATTTTATTTCTGTTGGTCATTGGAGATAGCAAATGTAAAACACGTCATTTGACAGCTATTTGATGTACATTTTACCATTTCGAGTGGGCAACCGAGTTACACAATGGGCGTGTTCGGCCGAATTAAGTACTTACTAATCTTAGTAAGCCAGTAAGCATAAAAAAATTAAAGTCTTACAAGCTGACTGTAGCACTTTTCGGCGAGGACAGACTTACTGGCTTGACATAACACAAAACACCGGTTTATGTCATATCCCGTACATAAACAATAAGCAAAATGGCGTCGTATATTAAGCCATACTTACTGCGTTAGCACTTATTTTGTGTCCCGGTCGAAAATTTTGTAAGCATAGTAAGTGACTTACAAAATTTTGTAAGTACTTACTTCGGCCGAACACGCCCAATCAGTCCCCAGATCGTTGAATGTCAACCTTGGACTCTCCCCGGGTACCTACATCCGTCCACATTCGCATTGTATATTAGATTTGTCAATCTCTCATCGAAACCTGCGTGTTTATATAAAAAGAGTAATTAATGTGAAGGAAGCCAGGCAGGTTTGTCAGGATCGTGAGGTTTGGCACTCGATAATTTGCCAACTCCGTAAGGGAATTGGCGTGAGTGTCTTGCTTGCTATAAGGCGCATGTGTTATAAAGTCTACGTCTAAGTGGCGTTTTAGTCTAGAATACAGCGAAACAATCGTATTGTCTTTGGTACTTATTACTAAAACATACGAAAAGTGTGAATCTGCTTTTCAAATATTCTGTTTTTTGTTAATTATTTGTGTTATATTTTTGTTTTAAATCCCAGAATTCTTGATATGGTTCAATTATTTTCGTTTTTTAATTTAATATTTCAATTTTATGTTCCGCCACTTTGTTTATGAAACGCACGACTGTAGCCCTCGCGACCGCCGGCGATTGATGAGCGTGCGCTAGCGGCCTGCGGTCGCTACACACTCATTCTAAATCTAAGGTGTGCGCTTACCGTAGCCATGCCCATGTGTCGTGACTGTTGTAGTACTGCTATTACTGGTACTTAGTACATACCCATTTGCTGTTACGCGTTCATTTACATGAGGCCTGAGGCAGTGGCGTAGCGTGGACTAATATATACGTGGGCAAAGTCGCAACGACGAGGCCTCTTTCCATTCGCTCCCAAAAGCAAACCAAAAACTTGATCTTATATTATTACACCATGGTCTTACCAAACATGATTTGACATCATACGCATACCTACGTTACTAAAATTACAAGCGTACAAAAACGTAAAAAAATTACAAGCGCTACCTGAGATGGATAGGAGAGTATTTCAAACAAAATATACATACATTCCGATTTTTTTTATTTTTATTCTTACTCTCTAGAACAGTACCTAGACTTTTTTAAATCTATTTACATTCTTACAAAAACAATGTTCTTCGGCTTTTAACTTTACAAAAATCCTTTAGTAAGGATTTGTAATTGATTTTTGCAGCTATTTCTTGAATTAAAGTATTGCTAAAGCTGACTGTCGTCCCTGCTTCGTGCTGTTTCTTAGGTAGTTTTTAATAATTTTAATTTAGAAAAACTTCTTTCAGCGGAAGTTGTACTTACAGGCGTAGTCAACATAATTTGATTGTTTTTCAAATACAGAAGTGTGAGGCCAATACTTTTCAGGATTTTATTTAATTTATAAATAAAGATTTTAAATCAGGTAGAGCGAGGCCCCTTTAAGTGTGAGGCCGTGGGCGAAGGTCCAATTTGCCCACGCCTAGTTACGCCACTGGCCTGAGGCTATTACTTCAGCAACGCTTCCACCTTTAATTGATTGGGTTTGGTTGATTAAGAGAAAATAAAACCAAGTAATAATTAAAATAGGTTTATTCACAATATGATGTTTTCGACAGATCGAACGTTGGTCAAATTAAATGCAACTTTATTCACAGAGAGTTGATAAATATAAAAACGTTTTGGAATTTCTATCTCCCATACTGCAAACTAAATTGCCTTAAAGGCATAACACATACGCTGAACACAGCTTGCTGAAGGGGTGGTTCTGTGAATGTATTTACTGTGTAGGTATTGTATTAAAATATTGCTACCTACATGTTTTATAG
>NJDD01005801.1:79015-95378 GCA_002245505.1 Calephelis nemesis
ACCACGCACCCAAACGAATTTGCGGGCACAGCTAGTTTATAATAAATTATTGTAAGGTGTTCTATTCATCCTATTTTATTATTCAACAAATTTTACAACAAAAATAAAAAGGTTACACGATCCTTTTTTTTGCCACTAGGTGTACGATGCGCAAACTTACCCCTTCCACTACTCCCGATGTTCAAGTTGTTTGCCGGTAGCTGTTGTACCTACATGTTTTATAGGTTCATGGCTGCAGATGATGGCTGCTTGTTATTATTTCTATTTTCAAGGTAAATTTCTCAATCGGAAAACCCAAACGTCAGAAAAGAAGAAGGTGGGAAACGAGCAGACGGTTCACCAAGTAATCGCTGCCTATGAACGGATGTAAAACTAGGGTCTCAGAGTTGCGTTGCCTTCCTTTTAAAAAGTTTGTTGTGTCTCTTTTGCGTTTATTGTATCTAATTTCATATTTTTATTATCAACTCTCTGCGGAAGTAATTTTTTTCTTATGATATGGCCTAATGGATATGTTTAGTTTCATATGATTAGTTATAACAAACAATTAGTATCTTTACAGTGACATAATTAAAGGAGGTATTCCAGTTTTTTGCCGACTCCAGGGAAGAATTTTCGTTATTATTATGCGAGTATCCGGTTATTATCGAACATATTTTTATGGTTCTTTTTCTAACGGTAATTACCTAAGTTACGTTTCCGAGGTGGTTTTGAATTATATTTAATAATGCTTAAATTTTCATGAAGGTCGGTGTTATCGTTGAGGTAGGTACATCGTTTATAGTCCGCAAAAGAATACAAATATATGACATGTTTTATTTAAGATATCTGTGCACGTCAAGTGACTTGATATTTTGCAGTTTTACCTCAAATTATTTAATATACCGAAGCTTTGTAAGTAGACGTAAATAATGACAAAAACGGGTAACTTTTACGTCGGTGCTTCGGTTTAGACCTAATTCAAAATCTAATTGACTTAACATTTTCTTTTTTTAATTTACTGTTAGGTATTGTACCTACTAAATATAACCCAAAAATCACAAGATGGATCTTGATAAAACTTATTGTGCAGGACCACCTCGGAGTCATGATCTGTCTTGAAAAGAGAAGCATAAAATTGCTAAGTGGTAATGAAATAGGACTCCATTTTTCGCAGTTTTACTGGACTCAAATTATTTAATAGGTAGGTATTAGCTGTAGATGCTAATAATGATCCAAAGTGGCCAACTTTGACGTCCGCATCGGAGCTACGGTTTACACCCAATTCAAAATCTAATCGACAAAACGCTTCCTTTTTGTTTTACCAGATGATATTGTTCCCTGGATCACAAGCTTTGCGTCGCATAGGTGTTACATTAGGTAAGTAGCTGGTAGGTACTTACATCATTATACATTTCTACTTTGAGGATAGTATGTTAACTAAAACTCATATAAATCTAATATACCAAGCTTAAAAAGCATTGATAAAACTCACACTTGAAGACAGTTTTGTTGAAATGGCTCTTTAACTTCTCTAATGTCTGGCACACATGAGGTAAACGAAAGACATTCGTTTCGCTTTGCCCTTGTTTTCTAAAGAATTTCGCACATTTAGACGGGCCGGGACGGGTCACATCACATCGCAGCTCAATATTCGCTTTTATACATTTTGTACGGAGCAAACTCAAGACGATTAGGAATAGGAGCAAAGAACATTATGCCGAGCCGCATCGTAGCGGATTTTTCCGCGGCAAATTCCTCGCGTGCAGTCCTCGATGTGGCCTACAGTTACTAAAGAGGAGAGTTAAAACGATATTGTTAATGTTGATGTAGGCGCTAATGACACTTTAACGCTAAAGTTTTATACGACAACCATAAGAGACAAGAGGCTCAACTTTTCATACTTGACGATATTTAAGTAGAGTGGCACTGTTTTTTTGCACACTACTCTTTTACCGCTTGCGTGTGCTTTGCAATGTGATGCGCCCTGAATCAAAACGCTCTACCTTTAAATTGAACATTAAATACAAGAAAATGGTAGGTACTTATATAAACGTTATTACCTTCCTGCTTATCACAATAAATTAAAATAGGTACATATCGTAGGTACGACTTGTTTTTTAGCACATAACCTGAAATAACTTCTTGCAATAATGTTTTGTTTAGTTGGGATAGAGATATCCGAAAGTTTTTTAAAGTAAGGATGTGATAAGATAGCAAACAAGCATGTGGCTCTCCTGATGGTAAAGGATAATCTTGGTCTATGACTCACTTTTGTTTACAAAGCACGACGGTAATTCTTCGGTTTTTGTACGATAAGGTTACGCAAGCTATTCAGTCTGCAGGTACGCTTAAAGGATAGCGCCCAGTTGGACGGGCCGGGACGGAGCGCATCGCAGCGCAATAATCCGCCTAGATCGCTTGCATACATTTTGTATGGAGCAACGCCCACTGGGCCGGGGCGCATCGACGAGGACAAGATGGCGCCACTTTCCATACTTGACGATTTTACAGTCGAGTGGCTTCTCTATTTCGTTGCTCTACTTTGGTACAGGGTAACAAAAATCCGCGCCGATGCGATGCGGCCCGGCTTGCATCAGTGGGCTTTGCAATGCTATGCGTCCCGGCCCGACACGACCACGTCAACAGTGGGTATTCATAATAGGTACCTTCTATAATTATGCCACTGTCTCTTCTACGTTACTACAAAACATTCCTTAGACTGTTGCAACTGCAACTTAATATTTGTTACGAATATAATTAAATTATGCGTGGTAGATGAAGGTTTTTGGTACCTAGCCTACCAATATACCTACTTGATGAAACGAATATACCTGAGGGAAGTTCGATCAACGTTTAATTTGAATTGTTCAAATCTTAAAATGAATTAAATACTTTGTATTTATACATTACATACCTAACATTACAAAATAATAAGAAAGGCCTCAGATCACAGGTAACCGGATAAAACAAATCTGTTTTAGAAGTCTGAAGATTTGTGTTTTGCTGCTCAAGGTGTACCTATCTGCTAATTTACTGCCCGAAGATGATGGAAAGTGACATTTTCGTTAAAATCAGCGGGACGAAAGTTGTCATTTTCCACCCAGTGGGTAGAAATAATTGTTTTTTAAACGCAGAAGGAAAACTACTTTGAAGGTATTTTCTTGTAAGTAGGTATGTAAGTAGATTTTTTAAACACCTCTTACACATTATAGTTTCTTTGCTCTGATTTTTCTTATCGGTGTCGTAACAACAAAGCTATCACCAAATATCTTCATCCACCCTTAGGTTAATGTCTTTTATTATATAAAGTACAATTTCTCATTTTTTGTAAATTTACATCAAAAATATAATTTAAATAATACAGATCATGATTGGAGATTACAAAATAAAGATTTTAACATATTAGGCACTATGTTTGGCACTTTTGTAACTAGCTTAACTTATTCTAATCTAGCCATAGCCTTAAAATAGGAAATTGGAAACTAATGTTAAAAATATAAAAAAGGATCGGATGTGCAGCAAACGGGAGAAGCAATGAGTAAATGTTGGGAAACTGGGCTAATAAGAATGGAAAGCAATATATAGTTAAATTAAAGTTACGAAAAAGGTACTACCTACGGTCATTGACATCTTATAGGAAATGGTTCCTTGAATTCCTAGACCTACCTTAATTACGATGGTGGTAATTTTGTTGCGACTCACTAAACTAATTTTAAGTTGTCGCTATCTTCTTTCAACGAACGTAATAGAAAGAGACAAAACACTTTTAGTGCTTTCAGGGGCCCTACCATGAACGCTTATAGCAGTATTATTTCCATCTTGCTAAATGTCTGCCTTTATAAGCAACTTTATTGTATACGTCATAAGGTTGTCTTTCTCGACTGACAACTAGTATTGTTGAAATAGTACTGTTTGAAGAGCTTATGGTAACCCCCTGATTAGTCTGTAGGTAGGTAATATTGTTCTGCGGTCTATAAATTCACGACATTTCTACAGACGTTTAATCTATCACTCGGATAACTTTGATTAAAAACATCATTATTTGACAAAACCGGACTAAGCTCATGTGTATAAAATGTTTTGTCTCTATTGTTTTTGTTCGATTTGAAAAAGATAGCATGCATCTAAATTACCTAAGCTTAGTTTGTGCACATCAGAATCACCACCAATGCATTCTAGACAACAGAATGCTGTGGAGCGAGTTTAAATCAAACTTATTAAATAAATAGATATTAACAATGCAAATCAATTGTGGTTTTGCTGCCCATTAAGCTAAATGTAGGGAGTTGGGTACAGTCACAGACAAACACATTTGCCTCAAGAATCTTGAACGGCATGCCCAAGTTTATATGACTTTATTATCGACTAGCAGTTTCACGCATCTTCGCCTGCGTAACTTGGCTTCTACTATACCGATTTGGATGAAACAAATCCTATGTCACTCGTGGATAAAGTAGCTTTCGAATGGTGAAAGAATTTTTAAAATCGGTCCAGTAGTTTTTGAGCCTATTCATTACAACCAAACAAACAAAGTTTTCCTCTTTATAATATTAGTATGATAAATAATATACACTTGTAATAATTATAGCAAATGAGGAGATGCCCATAAACGTACCAAGTTTATCACAATGTATGAAGTAAAGTTTATTTTAAACTTGCTGCGTAATACAAATTATAAAAACAATATTAGGAAAACATCTAGATTTCAGGCGAATGGCTCGTCTCCCTCACTTCTTTTCCTGGAACTCTGTATGATCTGAGTGATTGAAAACGCGTATAACTACATGAAAGGTCTAGTAAATTTTGAATGAACAGTTATTTTCCCTAATGAAATTAAATAATTATGGACATAAGTATTAATCTATCTTCAAAGAAAGCATATTACATGCTCACATATAATAGCTTTGTTAAACAACGGTATTATTACATGGAAGTAATAAAATATCGGAATAAATTTCTTAATTTATTCGGATATGTCGGGAATCAAACCCGAACCTCGTGGATCGTGAGTAGCGTTAACCTCTCAACCAATAAATAGGTACCTAGTGTAACCTATATATTCGCAATTATGTTATTGTATCTGAAAACAAAATATACTGATTTATTAGATGCCCAAGTACAAAAGCTTTGGTTACTTAAAAACTATTGGTTACTTATTTTGTTTGTCTTCGTGGATATCGTCAAACTTCGCGCCCATTCTTTTGAGAGCTATGACAGCTGCTACAGCTTTCGCCCATCTTTTCTTTATCACATACCTCTTCAGTTTGGCCTTAGTGACCCGTAGCTCGGTGCAGAGTGCTGACTGTATTAACCAAGGATGGGTTAACGTGCCTATTGCTGTTAGACGATCCCTGGAGAGTGAATGAACAGTTAGATTTTCTGTAGGTAGGTACATGACTAAAAGGGGAAGGGAAGATTAGCAACTACGATTCTGTTGGGGTTAGAGAATCAAGTTGGATTTTTCTGATAAAGAAGAGTTTTAGTCTTCATACATGTATATGTAAATTGTAAACTTGTAACACGTACACATAGCATTTATTGCACGAAAGCATCCTTTTCGTGTTCTAAGCGTGCCTACCCTCATCTTTCTATGTTACTTGAGATTTTTCAAATTGTATGTATGTTTCTTATGTAAGTAAAGCATTGAATTTGTTTAAGAACGGCACAAAATGCTTATTTTTTACCGAACACTACTATAAGTTCTTAATAAGTATTTTATGATTAAATTTTAAACAATTTTCTGAAATTTTAATTTGTTTCTGGTAGAAAAACGAGATGTCTGCTGAAACTATCCCAAGAGGAAAATTAGATGGTATTCAACGCAACTCTTCTATTTTTTTTGGAATGACTAATGAGTTGCCAACCTCGCGTTTTTTTAAATTCACCGGACTTTGTGGGCGAGCAGAGTGCTTAGCCGGAGACGTCATTATTTAGATTGGACTGTTTCCTACATCGTCAGCAACAATAAATGTCTCCCGGGAGACCAAACCTTGTTTTGGTGCTGCGTTCTGGTTTCCGAGTGGGTTGTTTGGAGAACTGCTTGAACTCCGCGCGTATTAGGGGCTACCGTTTTTGTGACTTGTGTTCACTAGTTGGCGCCACTAGCGAGTGAGGCGAAGTAGAGAGCTGTGTATAATCTTTGCCAACTAGTGCCGACTCTATTATTGGGAAGATTCTAACGTAAATAATGATTTTGGACTGTTAGAAAAAATTAAGCATCTTTCGGGTCGTATACCCGAACAAAAAGGCAGAGCTACAACAAGAGCATCCACATATTTTATGTAAAGGTATTAAGTCTAACAACGAGATACCCACCAGGTGGTAAAACTATCTTCGGGTACTTGCCCAACGCCAGGCAAAGTTGTTCTAAAAAAATAAAAAATAAAACACATTCAGTTCAACCCGACCTCGGAATCGAACAACCAGTATCAGACTACAAGCTACACATAGCTAAAAATCCGACTTCAAACAGAGTTTAATCCTTTTTTTTCAAAAATCAACCCTATAGTCCAAGCTGCCAAGGTAAAAAAGATAATTATTTCCGAATTTTTTGAAGCTACTTTGATTTACATAAAACTTTGGAATTAAGCATATCTTACCCTTATCTTCAAAATCTACCCTATTCCGACATGTGCCAATTACTATAAGGAGTGAAAACTACCCCTTTTTGCAAAAGTTTAATAAAATTATAAGTACAAGCATTTAATGAGTAGAAAAAAACTTGTATGGGTTAATTAAAAGTTGCTTATTGCTTCAATACGATATTTATGATTTTTTAACCCTGTTTGATGTATTTCACCCCTTTTCTGACTTTTATAAAGACTGTTTCGCTGTATTTCTTATGTTGATATAACTCATTTTTTTTTGTTTGACACTTTGTTCAACACAAAAATTTTACATCCCCAATGTTCAAAATCCAAAAGTTGAAAAACATTATTTAAGTATGGACGTATATATTTTTTATGACTTATTTACCGTGGATATTTTTTTATTTGTACTAATTTAAATATTTTATTTTACCCCTATGAATCATCCCCTATTTCAAAAAAAATTAAATGTAATACTTGCGGACGTACTTATATAGTTTTTTGGCTTATTTATTTCGAAATGACATGACATATACATATTTACATTTATATACATTATACACACATAAACGAACATACAAAACGGCCCCCTTCACTAAAAAACCAGATGAAGCCAGCTGCACAGTGTTTTATTTCAGTTACACCCAAAAAACTACCTTGCTACAAAATTAAAAAAAAAAGTTTATTTTGTTTTTTGTCCGTATCTCGGTCAATTTTCAAGCTATTTAGTGGCTCAAAACGAAGTTTTAAAAGGAATTTCATTAGCTATAAATGTATTAAAGTTTTACATTTTTTAACCCTTTATTTTTAAAAGGGCAACGTTTAAAGGGTCCTAAAATGGCATCAGTCATATGTTAGGGCAAGCTTTGGAAGGTCATATCTCAGTTATTTTACAAGCTAAAAAATTAAAAAAGCAACATGTTTGTAAAGGAAAAATTTAACTTTTGTTCCTTACTCATTTTAACGTATATCCTATAGTTTTTCCGAAATTTTGAAAAAAAAAAAATTGAAAATTGCTAAAATAATTTTTCGACTTCAACCATTTTTTTTTCGAAATTATGCATTCTAAATCGTTCAAACTCTCACAAATCATTGTAAGTACATAAATGTAGTAAATTGACTATGAATTATCTTTTCATTGCAATTTGGGTACTATTGCCAAGGGTGAAATAGAGTTTTTTTTTCTACAAAAAAAAATAGATCGGTTTTATTTCGGTCACAACTCTTAGTTTTCATGCTAGAGAGTTCTAATAACCCTCATTTTAAAGCATTTTAAAATTACTTTGAAAAAGGTCTTATGCAATTTTTGCGAAAAATTTATCATTTTCCGATATTTGACATTGAATTTAAAAAAAAAACTTTCAAATAATGTATTCTACCTTCAATAAATCATTACTCGGCTTGTGTTAAGTCTACAATCAATTAAAAGGCACCAATCTCTTTGTTTTTTATAAGCTTCATTTTTTGTTGTAACACTTTTATAGATAAAATGAATAGTTTTTGAATTATTCATAAAAATCGATTAAAAACGTGTTTTTTTCCATGAAAAATACCAATTTTCAATAGCGTATAACTCGAAAGCTAATGAGTTTAAAAAAAATGCTAAGAACAATTTGTCTTAAAATTTGTTCTTCTATCGATTTTCCATGATTATTTGCCACAAAAAAAATTCACCCTCTAGTTGGGGTGGAACTCACCCCCAGGGATGAGGATACCAGCACACATCGGGATAGGGTAGATTTAGCTTTTTGAGGTATTCCCTACATTATGTCAAAATTTCATGAAAATCTATGCAGGTTCAAAAAATTTTGAGGTGAAAACCTTGGTAGCTTGGATTAGGTACTAAAACAACTAATAGGAGATGAAAGTTTGTGTAAAAATCCTAACTATTCTACGGTTTGGAGACGTGGGTAATCAATTAAGTATTTAATTATTTTTATTTAGCACTTGCGCTGTGCTTGGGTTAAATTTCAATAAATGTTAAAGAAAGAAAAAGCTACCCGCGTTAACATGTAAGAAAGGAATTACAAATTTTGCCACGAGATTATCTACACTAGCAATCTGACCCGTAACTCATAACTTAGAGTGACGTGCTGCAAGTTGCAACTAGTCCTGGTAGGGACTAGGGATCCACCACTTTACCTATTCCTGCCGCCATTGTAATCATGTTATGTTCCGGTGTGGAAGGTTAAGTGGCCGGTAGACTTGCACAGTTAGCGTAACACCTTGGCCACAATACAGCGACACGCGGACAACATCTAACGTGTCTATAGGCCACCGGTTATCTCATACCTACCATGAGGAGAGCTGTTTGCTTGTTCTCTATCTAGTCACATAAAAAACCAGCGCCTTTAACGGCGAAGTCACACGCAATGTCTCGTCAATAGATGCCGCTTTCTAGGACAGGCTAAAAAATATTGATATCAGAATATTTAATCATTAGAAAATATTATCAAAATTTCATATTTCAATATCTACTCGAAATTTATTTTGGTTTCCTACCGACAAGGGCGTCGCCAAGGGGGGGCAAGAGGGGCAGCTGCCCTCCCCTAGAGTTTCTAAAATAGTTGACAGATATAAAACAAACAGTCTTTTGTATTTAACTTGAGTTGCTTGATCGATTATTCTTGTACTTTTACTACTACTTTACTCCTACATACGCGGGAAATGAAAGGCAAGTAAAAAAGTCGAGGGTATGAGGGTCCTGGCGTAACCTGTCGTTCATATTTTTCTCTATCTCTGTATTAACTTGCCCCCCTCTAGGCCATGGCCTGGCGACGCTCCTGCCTACCGATATAATGTTTATTTTCAATCCTAACCTACTTACAACTTTCTATAAGCCATAAATAAGTATGTACTTACTTTTTGTATGCGTTTGAAGGTTTATCAAAATACTGATACGTAAAGCAAAATATTTGGACCCCTTTTTACGAAAATTGCGGGGACGGAGGAGTATGAAATTTAGTACACATATAGTTTATGTGTAGGAGAAGTGCAGGACGCTAATATTTTTCAATAACAAAGCTTATAAAGTGCAAAAAAAAATGAAACATTACACATCCAGAATCTATTTGACACACACAAACAAATATATTGATGATAACGATAAATGATCACAAAGTTTGGAAACAAATTAGATGGTCTTGATAAATGAAGATGGCGTTCTTATCAAAAGCACATTAAAATGTATTATGGTCGAATTTCGACCAATGGGCGACCACTAGTATGATTGATTTAATATACTTTAACATTGATACATACTACATTTATTTCCTTTAAAATTTCCATTCTTACTTATTATTTACTTTACAGTATAAAAATAACAGCACACATGCGGATTGCCACACCTCTATTTTTCCTACAGGCTCCTATGTTACGTGAAGTAGAAAATAAAACAATAAAATTTATAAAGCCTTATATTACAACAACATTTGCATTAAATAACAATAAATTATAAATGTTTAATACAATATTAACTTAAGTACACATAAGGAACGATAAAAAGAAAGGTTTTATATTTACGTAAAAGTATTTTTATTTACAAAAAATATATAAAATTATCTGCTATTGTCAATGTAACTTTGCAGTTATAGCTCAGTCTTGTTCTGCATTCAGATTTTACAGAGCTTTGAGTATGAAGACTAGATTCGTAAAAAATGTCATTTATGTTAAATCGTAACAATTAAATTATTTCATAGTTCATACCCTACTTTGGTAACTAAAATATTCAGAAAATTATAAATACTAATGCAGATTTGCCGGAACGCTTGAGCTTTTGAAGACTATAGTTTTAAATTAAGAATAACATATTTTTAAAAATGATTATTTTAAAAAAAAATAGTCATTATATTTAGTTAATTTCAAAAGTATGTCTCATTGTAAGTTAAAAGTAATCGAGTGTTGATTAGATTTTGAATGCAAATTCATTCTAACGTAATCTTCTTTATATATCATGTTATTGGCATAGTATTTGTCGTGTCACAATATAATAACCAATACAAATAATACAGCTGAGTAGGTACTCACCCATAATAGATAGTAAACATATGATATGTTCAAATATAATAAAGTTTTCTGCGATAAGTATTTTTTGAAATTTCCCAGTTTCCACATCATGCATTGAGATCATTGAATGGTTCGATGTGTACTCTATTATGCTTCTAATAAATGATATCCATAATTTAAAACTTATCGGGCGTTAATAATAAATATTTACCATAAATATTATTCAATTAATTTATCATTTTATTAATAAGACATCATTAATTAAAACTGAACGTCCCTTTGCTGCAAACAAGAGTCATATTTTATTAAATTCAGTTTAAACCAGGTTGTTTCCCAATTTGAAAAACTAGTCCATAGTAGAAGCATTCTGTTTCAGGCGTACTCGATATCTACTAATATTATTTTGTCATCTTGTGTCAAATAAAAAAGTTATATTTAATTTGTCATTACTTACATAATAATTTCGACAACTGAAATCTAAATTATCATGCTATGTGATAAATTGTTTTATTATGTACTTCTTATAATATCATTGGTATGAACATTTACTGACAATAGTCTTACATACATTTGTTTAGTTTCATATTGATTTCTATACTTTATCTGGATTGCTATTTTTTATAAAACAAAAATTCATGAAACAAGTGGGCCAGTTACATAAAAAAATAACCTTCAGTCAAATTAATTTGTTCGAAAGTAATTATTACCCACAAAAAATAGTAAAATTCCTTTAGCATTTAGTCATTAAAAGTTTGTTATAGTTTTTTTTTAAAAAAGATGCACCATTATGGTATGGGCAAAGTATTCAAGTCCGACTTAATTTTTGCATTTACATGAATACTATATATAGTTCAAATTCAAATCATTTAAGGCCTCTGAACTTTTGATTCGCTGAATTAAAATTGTACGAAAAAAGTAACAAACTGTTCTGACAAAAGTTTTTGAATTTTATGTCTATTATTCAAGTTTCTGAAATTCCATTTCACTAATATTTGTTCTGATGTACAAGGAATATAGGTTATGCTGACAACAGTTTTTGCGGCTTGTTTACGTCCGTTGCGGCTCTAGAGTATAGCCACTGTGTCCTGTTTCGTTATTTTTATTATGTCCTGTTTAATTTTAAATAATTAAAAATTAAATATCGGCATGTTCATGAACTCCTACAGCTTTCTTCTATTTTCTGTTAGCTGTCCAATCTGTATAGAAATCATAAAAACAGTATCATAAACTTGTCACAATACACTCATCGGTCCTTCTGAACAACTATGTCATGGCACTGAACCCTGTTTTTGTTCACTTCGAGCTACTCACGTTTGTATTCTTTCTCTGCATTTTCTCATCTGATGTTTGTCTCTTGAAGAATGCGTGTAAGCTTGACATCGAGTTTTGTGCTAACTGGTTTGATTGCGACCATTCTAATGATATTGACTGATGTCTACCTCCATTTGAAGTTCCTCCGGCTGTCCTTTCAGCCTCAACGTCTTCATTTTCTCCCCATTTTTCTAATAAATGTAAGAGTAAATCTTTCGTTCTATGTGCATTATTTTCATCACCTCTTCTGTAAGGCAGTTGTCGTCCATTCTCTGGCCCCTTTACAAGTTTATCGATTTGGTCCCGTCTTCGATCAAATTCAACGAAAAAATTGTTTCTTTTCTCTATTGGTTGATCTGGAACATCTCTACTAGTTGTTGTTACTCTTTTCGATCGCGCTGTTTTAGCCCAAGGCATTTTACTAGTCATAGGTTTTTCTGGTTCTCTTTCTGATAGAAATGAAGAACTTATTTTATGACTAGATTTAGACATGAAAACTTTTCTCACGTTATTATTTCCATTACCATTCGTCATTGTTCTAGTGATAGTTGATTTTTTCTCTGAATTTATGCCATTTGGCAGTTTATTATTTTCTTTTAGAATTTTGGTTTCTGTTATGTTTTTATCGGAATCTTTCACGCTTGTTAGATCTGTGTTCATAGTAGATAGCATAAATAAATGATCAGAGAGCTTCTTTATCTCTTCAGCCAAATTTTTCCTAACAAATACATCATGTTTCTTGTGTAGAAAGCAACTGCTATCTGATGCCCTTCTTTCAACTGGATTGTAACGGGTTTTTGTGTTTGTTGGATCTCTCAGAGGGGGTGGTTCTAAATCATCTTCTTCAAAGACTAAGTCCGGCGAACTGCTTAAAGAGCTCCTAGGAGACGGTGAGCAGCCTCCAATAGATGACCTTTCACAATTTCCACCAGCTAGAGAAACGATTTCTTGTGCTTGATTATCGAAAACGTATGGTGAGTTAGGATGTTCGCTCCACCTTTCGACGAAAAGGCGGAGGTTGTCCTTAGCGACATCTAGTTCGTGTTTTGGTGATAGCTGTAGTGGCTGCCTGGGTTTGTCTTTCTTCACTGGCGCCCGTTTGATGAGCCATTGATGCCGTAAGCACTCCGTGGCACTGGGTCGTGACCTGCGACAAAGACCCTTGTTACTAACGGTCCAACACAAATATCGGACCAATAAAAAAGTCATGCCTGTTCGATAAAAAACAACTCTAACACAGACAGGTTAAAAACTGTGTGTTACCAATTTAAAAATATGTCAGTTTATATGTAACAATTTTAGTGTTGGTGGCAAAAATTGTAACAAAGGGTCTTTATCCACAGGCTGACTTTTGTGCAGCTTTTATCAGGGCTGACGTTTTTTATTTGACCGGACTACATAAAGTTGCTTGTACAATGTAAAGTTTTTTTGTAGGCTACATAAAACTTTACATTATCATCTTATTGCTTTTAGTTAATCGCGTGATTTTGGTACAGAAAATTGAACAAAAATCAAAATTACAGATTTGCGACAGATCAGAGAGATCACTAATTAAATAATCTGTCTGATGAATCGAATAAAAAAGTAACTTTCATTTCAATTGATTTTTATTTTAATTTGATTTCATATATTAATCACTAATTTACTCAGAGTTAAGTGGAAAAACACCCGAGATAAATTTTCTATCAAAATATTGGTACTGGATTTTAATATTTTGTACTTTCTTAAAAGTGTTATTTGGTAAAATATTTGAAAAAATAATTTAGATGTGATAACTCAAAATAATAAAAAGGATTTTTTTTGTTGGTCTGAATATGATAATTGAGAATTTAATAATAGTATCAAACTAATTTGATATTTTCATAGTTATTTCTGATTTTTTTTCTCTTAAATAAATTATTCCCTTTTGGAAGGGGACAAGATAAATTAATAACAATTTTCGGTTATGATACTTTTATCGTACAATAAGTAGCTTTAACTTCGACTAAAACTCTTCCCACCAAGTTTGGTCTTCGAGGCAAAACAGAACAAGTTTTAGTAGGTACGAAATAACATTTTTAAGTTTCATTCTGAGAAAGGGATGCTTAGTCAAAATATTTGAAGTTGAGTATTTTAAAGAGATTTTCGACGTATTTTGTAATTAGAGGATATTTTGGCTAAATACAAAATCGTACTAAAACTACAATCTCAAAAAACTACACACAAATGACTTATATAATCTTTTACTTACTCTTTGTCTTTCACGAGAAGTTTCCTGATGAAATCCTTTGCGTCTTCCGATATCTCGTTGAAGGCTTCATCATCGAAATCATACTTTGCGACTGTCACGTTGGCCATGGTTTCTATGTCTGTTTCTCCCATAAACGGCGATAGTCCTGATAACCTGTAACGAGTTAAAGGCAATATTTAAAAATTCAGTATTCTCTATTGTGCTTCGGTTTTGTATGTCTTCTGTACTGATATTAAAAAGAGGAAAATTTTGATTTTTTGTTTCACGCAGCTTCGCCTATGTAACTTGGATTCTTTTGCACCGATTTTGATGAAACAAAGCCTATGTCACTCAAGGATAATGTAGCATTCTTAAGGTGAAGCATTTTTGAAATCGGTCCAATAAATTCGGCGCTTATTCATTTTAAACAAACAAACAAAAAATCAAATCTTTTCTCTTTATAATATTACCTAGCTTAGACAGAACCCCATTCTAGAAGCCATACACATGTACTAGTTATTATTTATAAAGATATTATGTCTACGCTTAAGGTACTATGAAATCTATTGTATAAACAATTGGCTTGTATTAATAACCTGATATTTTTCCTAACCTTCAGGTTAGGTCAACTTGAGTGTTCGGTCCATAGGAAAATAGTGACTTTTGAAACAGAAGTATTTTTTTTATGATATTGGAAGGCAAACAAGCAGACGGATTTCCTGATGGTAAGAAACTCACGCCGCCTAGAGACACTAATGGTGGTAATGGTGCGTTGCCAACCTGAGGCCGAAGTGTTAGGCCTCGATCAAAAGTAAGTTTACCGGCTACCTTGCCCTCCAAACCGGAACACGTAGTGACATTATGGCAGTTTTATAGCGAACAAGCTTTATCGTCTCCTGATAATAAGAAACCATATTGTTATAGAAGTGACTGATGCATTGGCGATTGGCGATTGAAGTGATTGATGCTTTGTGACTGGAGTTTAAGATCACATGCGTAAGTACACCATCTTCACTATACATTGCTCTATACGCTAAAAAGGCGCTGGAGTTAATTCTGGCGAACTGTTGCATAGTACCTTAATAGCTACACTTGTAAAATCAGAAGTTTTTCGTAAGCGTTTTCTGCCTGTCATCTAGGAGATATTTTGTTTAGGGCACGTCTGTAGGTTAGTCCAAAATTATTATAGATACTTACAATACGTAACAAATCACTCCAACGGACCACATGTCAGTTCCATATCCAATCTGGTCAAAATTTACAACTTCTGGCGCCACGAACTCTGGAGTGCCGAATAGGACTTGCAATTTCTTCTCGGGATCGTAGAATCGCGCCAGACCGAAGTCGATTATCTTTATCCGATTTCCAGACTTCGTTAAGCATAGGATGTTTTCTGGCTGTAAAAACAGTAAAAAGTGTTGGATTAGGGCTTCTTTATTAAATAAGGCATCTCAATAATGAAACTTCGATTTCAATAAGTAAGTCGTCTACGTATTTCAAGATTGAGTATTTTTCTCGATTTCCATGGGAGTCATTAACATTAGAAAATTATCTAGAGAGATCTTGTGAGAGAGTACTTGTTTATGGTGTGATAGGTGGCAAGCCTCTCGCCAAACCGGCCACACATCCAATCCTTAGCAACATTATTTTTATTTGAAAAATTGGAAAAACCATATTTTTTTCTTGTCCGACCTGGGAATCGTGCCTGGGACCTCGTCAAGTCAAGTCCACCACCTGGACCGCTAGACCACAGGCGATCGATAAAATGAAACCTTGACAATAACGCCAAAGTTTATGTACTTAGTATCCATTTTAATTTAAAATACCTTGGAGATTTGGCGCCATCGAGAGAAATTAAGATGGTCGAGGATTTTTTTTATGTTATAGGAAGGCAAACAAGCAGACAGATTTCCTGGTGGTAAGAAATTCACGCCGCCTAGAGACACCAAAGATGGTAATGGTGCGTTGCCAACCTGAGGTCAGGATGTTAGGTTATGTAACCTTACCTTCCGAACCGGAACACGTCATGACGTTATGGCGGCAGGAATAGGTTAGGCGGTGGTACCAATCCGGGCGAGTCGCTGCGAAACTCTACCACCTAGTCAGATGTCACGGTGTTAGTGATGATAAGCCTATGCTCGTCTTTTACGAGCTGCCTGGCAAGAAAGGCAGATGGTCTATTCTGCAAAGGAGCCCGAACCAACGCGGGGAAAAATAATTATAGTAATAAGTTGTCATTATTATTGAAATTCGTGTTAATATTGAGTGACAC
>NJDD01005801.1:95567-126846 GCA_002245505.1 Calephelis nemesis
AACACGGGGAAAAATAATTATAATAATAAGTTGTCATTATTATTGAAATTCGTGTTGATATTGAGTGACACTAGTCAATTTTGGTGGCATTTTGTACATTTTTTTTCAGTGAAAGTGCACAAATGAAATAATCATGCAGAAATTAGCGTATCGTGTATTTCCTCGTTGCCGTCAAATCTCATTACATGAGCTTGAGTAATGAGGTCGCCGCTTTACCTAAGAGCCTGACATAACTTACTGACTATTTTTGACTGATGACTACTTAAAATGGATTAAAATTGATATAAAATTTGATGCAAATGTCTACTTGACTAATGGTAAAATACTAACGTAAAGGCCAAAACTTAAAGCAAGATTTAGAATACCATTCATCAGGGTAAAATATTTTATAATCAAAACGAAAGAGACGTATATTGGTATAGATATTAGCAATATAAATAAAAACGTTAACAATCATATAAACAATGCTGGCAACGTCTCGCCGACTATCATAAAACTCCCGCACAGCTTTTCCGCAATGTGATTAACGACTTGGATCATTGTCAACGGGATTCTTGGTTCTGCTATCATTTGCTATGTACACTTTTTTTATTTTTGTGCCTCTGATTTAATGGCAAAATTATTTTTGTTGAAAAGTATTCGGTAAGATTTTTAATTAAGCAGTTAGCTTAAATTAATCGTGCAGAATATAAATTTGTTGGTCTGAGTCCTTTATGTGGACAAGATCAGCTACCTCTTGCCTAGCAGCTCGTAAGAGGTGAACACAAATTAAATTCGACTTACGTACTTTATTACGAATTAGAGATGTAACGATTGTAGTTTCTCGTAGCAATCTATTACCGACATTTGAATTTAATTTGACAAAAAGTATGAATGTTCACCTCTTACGAGCTGCTAGGCAAGATGTAGCTGATCTTGTCCACATAAAGGACTCAGACCAACAAATTTATATTCTGCACGATTAATTTAAGCGAACTGCTTAATTAAAAAGGTCTTAATTCGAAGCAGTAACTTTCAACAAAAAAAAAATAATCATCAAAATTAGCTAATCCTATTAAAAACTCTGTATTTCAAAGTCAGTTGAAAAGAAAGAATGTGTGAGGACAGGTTTGCAACCTAAATTTTTAGACCAGCGGGGCTATTCAGTATCTTTTTAATGATGATCACTAGGTTAAGTGTTTATCAACAGCTGTCAAATGACGTGTTTTATATTTTCTATCTCCTGTGAATAACAGACAACGGAGATAGCAAATACAAATGACGTTATTTGACAGTTATTTGATGTACACTTGACCCAGTGATCACTAAAAAGATACGGAATCAGCCTCTAGTTCCGTAGGTGTGTGATTTAATTTCAATTTTCTAAACCTAACTCTTGACTGCATTTTACGCTATTTCATTATGAAGTTTTCCTTATTTTTCTTCTTATGATTAACGACTTGGACCGGTATCAATGAGATTCTTGAGATAGAGACGTTCTATGTTTTTCTATTTGCAGAACACTTTATCTGATATATTTTTAGGTCTATGATGTAAATGTAGTCACTTTTACTAAACTATGTATGATTATCTCATGTCTGTTCCCGTAGTTTCACGGAAAGGTAAAGTTTTAATTGATGCTATACAGCCTTGCCACGCCTTGCAAGCCTTTAGTCCAAAGTCAGTTTCTTAAGCAAAGTTAAATGCAAAAATAAATTTCTAGATCGTAGTTGAGGTTCTATGAATTAGCGAATTCTAACAAAAAGCAATAAATAAAATGTTCACTTATGTACTTGTTAATTCAGATAAAACCCATTCATTTTAAAACTTTAAAAAATGCTTAAATGCTGATTAATTCTTTATTTATAAAATACGTTATGCATTTTATTAAAACGTTCACCTGTGATTTAATAGGTGATTTTCATACTCCCAAATGTGTAATTTAGAAATTCCGTTATATTATATTATTACAGGCTGTTGACACTACTTCATATTTTTATATTTGTTTTTAATAAAACAACAATATATTACATAATTGTGTTGTTTGTTAAACTAATTGGAAATAAGTAAAAAAGTCTTAAAAAGAAGTACTTTTTTTTAATTTATTAACGAGCATATCGCTCAAGAAGTACCTACTTAGATTTAAAAACCTACTTTGTAAATCAAACTATATTCCATGAAATAGAGATTTAAATATCTAATTTAATCTAGGTCCATGAAATAGAGAATCTTTCTGTGTCTAGGTACAATTAATGCTAAAGATATTTTTCTTCCTACACGCGACAGGCTAAATTAGATTCAGCATAGATTATGCACGTGAATCATACAGACTCGTGCGCGTTGACATTGATATAAAGTTACTAGTGGATCGGAAATGCGGCCATACACAGAGAATCTCCAGCGTAAGAAACTTACAGTGCTCATCTTTTTAAAGTAATAACATAATGGTAGGTATAAATTTGCATAATTCTGTGCTTATCTCAACGTTATTGTATGGAAGGGAAGGGAGAGTAAGGTATGTCAGAAAAAGCATGAAATTAGGATAAATGCGGTTGAAATGAGAGTGCCACGGAAAACCTGTGTTGTAACGCTCTCTGACCGCATTCGTAACAGTGAGAACTGAGAAAGAGTGGTATTGAAAGAACGTGTTGGCGTTAAAATGCGAAAGGGCATGCTCCGCTGGTTCGGTCATGTGAAAAGAATGACAGAAGAAAGATTGACTAAGGAGATATACAATGTGAATGTGGATGGATGTAGGTACCCGGGAAGACCAAGGTTGACATTCCACGATCAGATCAATCAGATATTATCTGAGGGTAGTGTCAAGAGTCTCCGAAATCGGCGTGTTTGTATGAAAAGGGTATTGAACGTGAAGGAAGCCAGATAGGTTTGTCAGGATCGTAAGGTGGCACTCCATACTCTCTGCCTATCCCGTAACGGACTTGGCGTTAAAATATGGATGTACGTATGTGGTATTAATTACAAAATAAAAGAAGCACTTTATACAAAAAAAAAACAATTAACAGACAAAAGAACCGACTAAGCCCAACAAATACCTTCATGTCCAAATGTAAAATATTCTGGCGATGTACAAATTCGATTCCTTCGCAGATTTGTCGCATGAAAACTGTGCAAGCTCGTTCAGTTAGCACGAAGTCTTCGTCAATGACCCGCTCAAACAGCTCTCCTCCAGTTATCCTGAAATAAAGAAGATTACATTAAGTAGAGTAGTTAATTACAGTGTATTAAATCGAGCTCATAAAAGGAAAAAAAATACAAAGGAATTTAAGGATATTCGAGACTTTATAAAACTATCATCATTCTAAAACTAATCTTTAGAAAACTTCAATCCAAAAGTGGACACTAGCATTTTTTTAACTGGTTAAAAAGAAAAGTTCGTTAATGCTGTAGTGTTAATTGGTCTAATTAATATTAAATTTTTAATCTCAAATAAAAAAAAAGTTATTAAATTGCCAACTAACGTGGCTCGGGCTCGATTTGCGACGGAGGCAAATATGACGGATGCAAAGAGTATAGTATTTATATAAATACTACGTAATAAGAGGCGGATCCTCCATAGATATATAGTAAACTTGAATTTTGTATGAAGTTTAGTTTAAGTCACACAAGATACTTGACAAATAGTTATAACCCGTTTAATTTGAAAGTAAGTCTAAAGGCATTCAGATTTAAGGCAACTAAAGTCTGATTTAGGTTTAGAGATTTAAGTGAATAAAAACCATAGCAAACTTAATTCTTCTATTTTTTTTCTATGAATGTTGCGATAAACTGGAATGATGATTGATGAGACAGAAACGTCTTTTGATTTCTCTAGCATGTTAGTAGGTATAGGTTTGTGTATTTTTTAAACACCTACGTGAAATGATTGTGAACTGGGCCGCAGACACGAACTGGCCAATTTATCGCATCAGCGATAGATTACACACAGCGACAGATTTTTTTTATATAACATTGGAAGGCAAACAAGCAGACGGATTTCGTGATGGTAAGAAATTCCCGCCGCCTAGAGACACCAAAGGTGGTAATGGTGCGTTGTCAACCACAAGCCGGGATGTTAGGCCTCGAGCAAAAGTAAGTTTACCGGCTACCTTACCCTCCGAACCGGAACACGTCATGACGTTATGGCGGCAGGAATAGGTAAGGCGGTGGTACTAATCCGGGTGAGTCGCTGCGAAACTCTACCACCTAGTCAGATGTCACGGTGTTAGTGACGGCAAGCCTATGCTCGCCTTTTACGAGCTGCCTGGCACAGGAAGGCAGATGGTCTATTCTACAAAGGAGCCCGGACCAACACGGGGGACACTATTTTTGGATCAATACATTCCATTTTTGTAAAATGGCCATTTCGCCGTTTAACAAAAGTCAGTGTAAGAGCTCTTAACGGCCCCAATTTAAAAATAAGCACACCGAAGCTTGAAACTTTTTATCGCTTTATTATTAGCATTTATATAGCTACATATCGCCTCGGTGGTCTAGCGGTTCAATTGTTGGACTTGACTGCATGAGGTTCCGGGTTCGAATCACGGGTAGGGCAACAAAAAGAGAATTGGGTTTTTTCCAATTTTCCAATAAAAAAAAGGTTGCTCGGGGTTGGATTGTGTCCGGTTGGCGAAAGACTTGCCACCTATCACATTGTGGGACTTAGTGTCTTCGGCTAGTCGTGGGTGTCCTGGTTGTGCCTCTGCCTACCTCTACGGGGATATGGGCGTGAAGATAGTAACTAACTTACTAACTATATAGCTACTTGTGATGACAACGTCGCTCATATTTTAGCACCTAAATACCATGCATTATCTAAACGTTTTTTCAGTTTTTGTTTGTATTCTTACCTAAATAAACCCGGGAGTTTTAAGGGGGAATCGGGGACATCGAAAGATATTTTGGAAACACTGGCAACACTGCTACATACCAAAGAAGTTAATAAAAACGTTTTAATAACATAAATCAGACGAATTTAACTGCTAGTCGTATAGTAGATCCGTCTAATAATATTTGAGCATTTATTTTGATCGAAATCTACACCACATTCTTCGCAAAGTAAAAGTTGCAATTGAACCAAATATAAAGCCTTGACCTCTTTTGTAGATCGCTAAAGGCAAAGGAATAATATTCTGGCGGCCCCGCTCTTAATTTTCGTATTTGTCATGTGTAATGACATCATTAGACACGGCTGAACATTTTGAAAGTTGAAAGACTGTCCATTAATTACCGAGATATTTAATTTAAAAATGGCCAACAATTGAATCAATAGGTATTTAAAAGTAAATAATAACTAAAAAAAAGACGGGTTGCATTCCGGGAGTGCCGGCAGAAGTGAAAACTTGGATATTAACGTTGTGCGTTTTTGATATTTTGGGATGGTTAGGGAATCATTTTGCACGAATTGCTTTAATTATCAGTATGAAAGTACCTACTATCATTTATGTGGTAGAGTACAATATTCATTTATTGAGCTATCGTACACAAACACAACGTGACAACACGAACATTCGCGCAAGCGCCCTGCGAGGTATCTTACTAATTTTCGATCAGGTCACGTGTCCTGACGCGTGTTTAGAAGTTTTTACCCATTCCAAAAAAAGTGCGCAACGCCGCTAAAGAAGTTTTTACTTCAAAATAACAATAACTACCAACAAATTAGGCAAGTACATACTTACAAGTTCTATGCAACGATGTTCATATAGAAATACATAATGTAAAAGTATATTCTATACCTAGTCTATACTCTACATTATTGGAGCTTGGTGGGATTTCGAAAGAGGCAAGTAAAGGTCATACGGGTCAACCAACAAGACCATTGGTATTATAGGGCCGTGCTGCAATTGGTCCGGATACGGATCACCATCACCCTATACTTAGCCTTACCCTTAGCCTACCCTGACAAGTTGCTCTAGTAAACTATTACTACTTCGTATAAAACAAAGGTTTGTTTAATAGATAAAGTGATTGAAGAGAAAGGTTTATAAGTATATTTCATAACCGTGCGAAGCCCTGGCGGGCCGCTTGTTAAAAATAATTCAGCTGGAGTTGGGAATTAAAGTTATCTGAAAAAATCAATTAGATTTAGGTGGAAAAAATAGTGATCTACTACTCTTTTTGCCACTATAAAGTCGGTGCTCATAACTGTCTTGTTTCAATCAGTTGGGTAAACTTTACTTACACAAGAGGCTTCATCCTTAGATGGACAACGTACTATTACAAATTATAGACGACATGAAATTCCTCCATTATACGACATGTAAATATAAAATAGTTTGATAAGAAGATACATTGTTGAGGGAAACCACGCAAAACATGCAATTTCGTAAAAATCTGAAGCAGTAAGACGAATAAAGTTAAAATACCCAAATCTTATTTGTATCGCTACTAATAGTATTGACAAAATTAGAGTGTGGTTTTTCCCACTTTCCTTGCAATTTTCCTGGATTTCATTTCTTTATGTAATAATCTTTATGTAAATCGTCTGACAGTAACCAATACAACAAAAAAATGAATTAGCAAATCTGGTCCATTAGTTCAAGTGTGATGCGTTGACTAAGCGAAATGTGGATTCATTGGTATTTTTAAAGATTATCATTTATATTTATTATTAGGGAAAATATGGCTTGCACAATAGCAGTACGGGATAGAACATAATTTGTTTGTAACACTTAAATTTGACACGCTGTCCGACCAGTTTTTCAATAAATTCACATTAAGACTTTTATACGATAATCGTATGTAATAATAATTAAAGTAATTAAATGAATGTTTTGTAATTAATGTTTCCAACAAAATGCGTGGGGACAGTCGTGTAATATTAATAATATTTATAAAATAGCCTTTTAAAGTATTAACTCTCTACTTTCACTATTATTGATGGGTTTAGATAACGTTTTATTTGAAAGTGGTTTCTCTTCGATAACATTAGCTCTTGTCACTTTTTTTTTATACTGTGAGTCATTAGCTTTAGATTATTTTGCTAAGTGTTTAGGTAATATACCTAAAATTGTGAAGCGCGCTAAGATTCTGTCTTTATTACTCCACGGTGTTAGTGTTATTAATTATAATCTATCAATATCATAAAAAAATCTCATGCTCCTGTAAACTCTGTATTTGTCGTACTTGTATTGGTTGCCAATCTTTTTAATTAGAAAATGTTAACCTAGGTCTCCCCGGATAAACACGTGTTTTGCCAAATTTCATATTATACTTACCCATAGTGATAATTAATATACCTACTTAAAACGAAATTATTAATTTTTGTTTTGTTAATAATTAAAAATGTTTCATTATTTAAAATAGGGCTGCACAGTATATAGGTACACTATGCAGCTCTATAGATGGATAGGTGGGTATACCGGGGATACATTGGTTAAAATTTTCTTAACTGAATGCTGATATTGATCGAGAAAAACATGCACGGAGTTATGGTGGTAATATGTTAAACCATGGGGTTTTTGTATCCTAATTAAGATTTTTCAGTAGAAAGTTAAAATTTGCTTTGAACAGTTTGATATCCGCCATAATTTGGGGACAATAAAAAAACATCATCATTTTAAAATCAAACAAGGATTTTCACGTGTGTCCACTGTTCATGCCTCAAGTTACTGAGGCCTATGTTTTCTAATGCTTATTTACATACATATCTACTTATTAATTATTATATATCTTTTATAATATTTTCCGTTTTATTATGCGATATAAAATTATGGAATAGGCTATAAAATACGAGCACGTTAATCATATAGGATGAAAATAAACTCGACAGTCGCAAAAATAAACGAAGCTCTCCCACGGTAGCTACGTCACTATCCTACTTCTGATTCTGTGCGTTATAATTTTACGTGACGTCAGAGACCCATCGGCGGCTGTGTACATAATTTTAATTTAATCACGTGCATTTCGTATTTGCGTTTTAATTTTAAAATCAATGTTTTCCAACTAATTGCGAATTGTATTCACGTTTTAACTCTAAACAATTCTTAAATTTAGATTTGCGTTATATATAGGTATTTACAATGAACTCAATGCACAGGTAATGTATTTTGATAGTATGGGTTGGTTGTTGGGGTAGGTCACTCTAGAATAAATCCTAATAATGAACTAGTAGTAGGTAGAAGTACCGCTGGAGGTGCCTGAAAACACATACTTCTATGACCACTGTGCACTGTCTACGAAAAAAATTGACTTCATTAGATCGTCCTTATGAATTAGTACCTACACTGTATTATTAAAATAATTTTGATCGAAGGCGTCACGGTAAGATGTCGATCTTATGTCCGAAAATTGAAATGACTAAGTAAATATTGTCCGTGGTATTTTCAGCATATTTATGTTATATTGACTATTAATGCTTTTATTAAAGAAATGAGTTTAAAAATAAAGTTCTTGGATATTTTTTTTATTATTTATTTAAATAAACTTCTAAATATTATATATAGATATACCTAGTATTTGATTGCGATACATATTCATATTTTTAATAATTTTAAACTTCTAAGCAATATTCTTATAGTTTTTTTGGGAGTTAATTTTGTACAATTTATTTTATTTAATTGACTAAACAGATAAGTTGATGGCACTGACATATTGCTTGTTTAATAATAAAAATTGGAACTTAAATATTTAGTACTAGCTGCGCCCCGCGGTTTCACCCGCTTAAATTCCAATCCCGTGGGAACTCCGGGATAAAAAGTAGCCCATATGTTATTCTGGGTCTTCAGCTACCTACATACCAAATTTCATCGTAATCGGCTTTGTAGTTTTTGCGTGAAAGAGTAACAAACATCCATACATCCATACATACAAACTTTCGCATTTATAATATTAATAGGATTTTGTAAAATATTCTGCAATACATAGTCCGTTTCTGCTTATTGTTGTGTTGTGTTATTATTGTAGCTATTTTAGGTAGGTCTATTTTCTCTAAATTTGACATTGACACGAGATAAGTTTTCGGCACTGTAGATAACATAATATTAACTAATAACTATGTCACGTACGCGTTTTATACAGATTTAATTCTCAAATGTAAGGTTTAGTGATGCCATTTTTTTCCATTATCATTATAATTCTAAGTTTTTTAACGTTTGCCTGGGGTACGAAGATTTCTTCAATTAATTAGGACATATTTTGGTAGGCCTGTGATAGTCTGTACAATTATTGGCGGCAAGATGGCGAGGCGCCAAATATGCGCGTGCGCCGTAATATCTGACGCGTCTTGACGCCACTGCTGCTTTTATACATTAAGCCTGGTATACATCCGCAGTCCAAACATCCTAGTCCCTGTATCTCACCAAATAAAAAGGAAGACCAAATTCCCGTACAGTTATTTTTGGCACACGTACTAGTACAGGTACTTTGGTAAGAATACTTACATTACAGTGCAATTTTATATGAGACTAGCAGTTTCACGCAGCTTCGCCTGCGTAACTTAGCTTCTACTGCATTGATTTTGATGAAACAAAGCCTATATCACTCAGGAATAATGTAGCATTCTAAAAGTGAAAGAATTTTTGAAAACGGTCCAGTAGTTTCGGAGCCTATTCATTTCAAACAAACAAAAAATCGAATCTTTCCTCTTTTTAATATTAGTATAGATAGGTATAATGTCTTGTACACATACACAGGTACACGAGTTTTATGTGCAAAATATGTACCTTCGAATGTAAATAGGATTGCCATTTATTGAATTTGCCCGCAGAAGATTTTATCTCTTGTTTTAAAACAGTATTATTCTATGATTTGTAAGTCTTTAAATTGCATTAAGAAATACTTATAAATACTAAAACTCTTCATTATAACGGTATATCCATGGTATATATTTCATTTGTGCCATTTGTGTGATGTGGATTTAGCAAGTGGTAGTTGGGCGTGAGCACTGAAGCGGCGATAGGTGTAATAGTTTCTTTATTTATAGTATTTAAATTTAATTTAACTAACTTAAACAAGTTTACTTATCAGGCTGATAGTATACACAATTGTCCATAGGCAGATGCTCCAGCATAGCAGTCCAAAGATCATGTCAAGCCAAGTTTACGAAGCGTAGTAAGTAGGTAAAAAAGAGTTTGCGCTGACACGTCACTTTTAATGAAGTTGAAAGACAGATAAGCCTGAAGATAAACGGATTAACACCTGGGATTAGGGTATCTCCAGAATAGGATTTAGAACTTTCCTCGTGTTGGTTGGTTATATATTGAAACTTGCCCGGGTAGCCACATATTCATGCCGCCATAATCATGTCATGTACTCCAGATCGGTACAGGGTAGGGTAGCCAGTAGGTCACGATAGTCTTTCCGTCACGAGAGCCGTTTGCTTTTTTACTGTCTTTGCTTATTAAAAAAAAGTCTGGGTTACTAACCCTCTTGCGTAAGACAATTCATGTAAAGTATGTTCCTTGTTATCAGTCTATTTGCTTTCCAATTCTATAAGAAAATCTAATTAGGATATTAGATAATTATGAAATTGCATTGGCGACGACCTGTCGCAAGTAGTGTGCACTTGCCTTATAATAATGAGCAGACATCGTCAAGTAAGGAAGCATTTGGGATGATATTGGATCGTAGTGATTAATTAATATGTAAACAGGAATGCGTTTAACCGCTCGTCTGTAAGCGATTAATTACTGTCAGCCACAAGGACATAAACTTAGTCATTATTAAAAAGAGCGACTTTGAAATATATCGCGTTTTTATTAGGACATACCTAGTAAGAGAAAGGTTTGGCTAAAGGACACAAAAGTAGGGATTTTTAAACTTTTGAGATGGTGGAACACCGTATAAAAATCTATTATTAGAAAAAATACTTTTGTTATATTTTACTTATTTAACTTGAATAGTGTGAAGAATGAATTTTATGATATGACATAATAATGATCTAATGTTGCTGTAACACTAGCTATTATACCTAGTTATTAGAAAAAAAATCCAATTTTTCCAAGTTCGTCCTAGACTCATAAAGATTTTTTTAATTGTTTTATCCATACCCCTGACTTTTGGAAAACTCGTCCGAGCAAGATGCAATGTCTTAGTAGTCATGTTGATAACATTAGGGTCTATAGGCGACCTGTATTTGTTATCATTAGGAAATCCATCTGGCTATTTGTCTTCCAATATTATTAACCTTCCGCGCTTACCGGAAATCTAGTGCTAAGATGAGTGATAGCAGTCAACAAACTCATTGGAATTTAGATCTGACAGTGCTCCCAAAACATGACTTAGATTCGCCAAATGTTAACCTTCTAGATAAAAGTGAAAATGTCTGAAATTAATTATCTTAAGGCGTATCACACCTGTCGTTCTCGTGTCGTTCCGTCAACGGCCGACCTAATTACTACACCTGTGCTATTCACGCTTCATCTATTTATACTATGTGTTTGTCCATATGATAAAACCCTGCTTTTGGTACGCTGCAATTGATGTCTCTACGTGATATTATAGTGTGAGTCTGACACTAATACAAATTTACGTTAAAATGTAAGTTGTTTCGAAAAAAAAAATATCGGTAAAAATCTAACAGATTTTTTTTAAGTGTTTTTTATTTCGTTAATCATCTCTCTTATACACATTATTAAATTATAAGATAGGTCCAACATTTAAAAAGGAATTGCCCCGAAATAAAAAAAAATTACTTAAACTTAAAAAAAATTACATCAACTTTAGTCATGGCGTGGCTTTGCTTTATGCGAATAGCAGACCTTGTTTTCTGCGACCCGGATTCTAAAATGGAACTTAAACTTAAATCAGGTTTGGCCCTGCAGTGATGGACGCCACTCAAACTATTTTTTTCATACTATTATTATCTTGACAGAAACTGTCAGATGACAGAAAGACATTCGAGTTGTGTTTCTCACGTTATAGTAGTGCTTTCCCATTTTCTTTCCTTTTCCAAATTTTTTAGCGTTAATCCCAATCCCGTGGAAATTCCTGGAAATTCTTGGAATCTGGCACAACCACCAGATGCAATAACAATAATAACATTATACATTGATTTAAATGCAGTAAATCTATACAAAAATCGGCAATAAATAACACTTATGAAGTCAAACCAATAATGGGGGTATAACCTACTCCACCTTCCTAACCAATGTACTCTTTTCATTAAAAAAGTTTTCAAATTGAAATTATTACTGCGAAAAAGTAATTCGTGGTTTGAAAAAAATTCACGTCGATTTGAGAACCTCCATAATTTTTTTTCGTTTAAAAAAAAAAGGAAGTTAGTACCTTTTATTGTTAGTGTTAATGCCTTTTATTGTTTGACTATTCATAATTTAATATAAATTTTATATTAGACCATAATAAATTTTAATATCTTGTTGATGAGAATGCCATCTTCATTTCTCAAGATCAACTAATTTGTTTTCAATTTTTGTAGTACGCCAATTTTTATCGTTATCATCAATATATTTGTTTGTGTGTGTCAAATGCATGGTAGTGTATGTAATGTTTTATTTATTGATTTAATTTAGTTTATAAGTATTATTATTGAAAAATATTAGCGTTCTGTACTTCTTCTACACATAAACTATAAGTGTAACAAATTATATGCTCCTGCGTCCGCGCAATTTTCGTAAAAAGGGGTCCAAAGTTTTGGCATCGCGTATGAATATATAGATTATTAATTAACGAAAGAAGCGGGTTTCTTTGCTAAGTTTGTCGTTTATCTACACTTCGAGCACAAAATAAGTAACCTTATGTTAAAGCAATGAACAGTTTACAGAATACAAAACACGTAAAACATCCGCCAGCACGTGATGTCTTGCATTTCCAAGGGAAATGTACCGATACCATCTATAGCTCCGCTGCATTTGGCATGACAATCATGTCCTCACTTCTACGAATCCTTTGGCATTTGTGCGAGCGATGTTGGTACACCTGCGTTTGGTTCCACATTTTTGTGATCGTATTGACATACCTACCTACTTTCTACATTAAGATGTGGTGATATGTTACTTGCGCCTCTAAAACTTTATTCAACTATCTACTTGGCTGATATTTTTTTATGTTGTGTGTGCATTTCTGCATTAAAAATACATAGGTAGTTTTCTGCAAACAAGCAGACGGATTTCCTGACGGTAAGAAATTCAAGCCGCCTAGAGATACCAAAGGTGGTAATGGTGCGTTGCGAAAATGAGGCCGGGTTGTTAGGCCTCGAGCAAAAGTAAGTTTATCGGTTACCTTACCCTCCAAACCGGAAGACGTCAACGGCAAGCACTGACGTCGTAGCGACAGGAATAGGTAAAGCGGTGGTAGGAACCAATCCGGACGAGTCGCTGCGAAACTGTACCACCTAGTCAGATGTCACGGTGCTAGTGACGGCAAGCCTATGCCCGTCTTTTACGAGCTGTCTGTATTGCTGTTATATATATAGTCTATTCTGCAAAGGAATCCGGACCAACACGGGGAAAAAGTTAATGGAAAGAAAAGAGTGGTCATCTTCTGGTCTCGTGGTAGATCTTAGAATTGTGTAATGAATTTTGGTGAGGTAACTTATTTATAAAATTGGTTATTGCTACTTTTATTTATGATGGAGAGTTCCGAAAAATCAAGTTATATAAATACATAACCTATCTTTACAGTAAATAGATACAAAAATATGTTTCTATTAAACACGCAAATATCTCCATAACATAATCTTAAAAGCAAAGTAAATCAATGTCATATTATGGTAACCTTAATAAAATTTTGAACTCAGGGTCTGGGATTTTAAAAATAGAGTTAGAATACGTTTTCATTATGAGTCATTACCAATCAATCGTGTTTTGCCGAAAAGAATATGATCCCCTACAGTCTCCCATTACGTTAGTACTTTAAAATATGATCCTTTACAGTCCCCCATCACGTTAGTACTTTAAAATATGATCCCCCTACAATCCCCCATTACATTAGTACTTCAAAATATGATCCCCTACAGTCCCCCGTTACGTTAGTACTTTAAAATATGATCCCCTACAGTCCCCCATTACGTTAGTACTTTAAAATATGATCCCCTAGAGTCCCCCATTACGTTACTACTTTAAAATATGATCTCCTACAGTCCCCCATTACGTACTAACGTAGTTAAGAAAAACACAAGTTCACTTGTAAACAAAAGTGCGAACGCAAGTCGAAAATCTCCGTTTCATTTCCACCACGTCAATAGATAGGCAAACATCAAAACTGCGTACGCGTCCAAAGCTGATTCATAGTTCAAGACCGCGATTGGACGATTTGAATGAACGGACGGAATTAGAATGCACAAAATCAGTGTAATTGCGATGCGTTGGCGCAAGTGAATAAGGAACAGAACACCCACATAGACAATAACTACCACATATAATACACATGACAATGCCACTATATTAATTATTGAATTGTATCCTTGAATCTGTAAATAGAGGTTGCAATTAGAATTTATTCTTGTTTACGTTTGTCAGTAAGCCAGTCGCTAGCGTATGTGTTGGCTATGTTAAGTAAGTACAGAGCTTCTTAAACTTGGAAGCGAGATCCCCCAAAGAGTCGTGGTACTAGTCACAGCTTAAGTAAATTATAGGTAGTAGGTATTATGGTTTCATTGTATTGACATTGCGGTTCTATAATTACGTAATATTACCAAAATAAATGTTAATCAGAGACTGTCATAAATATTCAGATCCAGAACAGCCAAAAATGTAAGCATTGCCTGCTTATGCGTTGAATTTTATTATTTTTCTATGATATTGTAAGGCAAACAAGGAGACGGATTTCCTGATGGTAAGAAATTCACGCCGCCTAGAGACACCAAAGCTAGTAATGATGCGTTGCCAACCTGAGGCCGTGATGTATGGCCTCTAGCAAAAGTAAGTTTACCAGTTACCTTACCCTCCAAACCGGAACACGTCATGAAGTTATGGCGGCAAAATAGGTAAGACGGTGATACCAATACGGGTGAGTCGTTGCGAAACTCTACCACCTAGTCAGATGTTAAGGTGTTAGTGACGGTAATCATATGCTCGCCTCTTACGAGCTGCCTGGCAGAAAGGCAGATGGTCAATTCTGGAAAGGAGCCCGGACCAACACGGGAAATCTATCTATATAATATAAATATTGTCAAGCCTTTTTAATGGTATTACGTACGTGATATATCTTAAATTGAATATTAAATAAAAAAAACTTTTTATGGATAAGACAGTGAACAAGATCTCCTGATGGTAAGAGAAAACAGCCTATAGACACCTTTGATGTTACATCTGTTAACTCTATGTTCTGTAGTGTGTTAGTTGTGAAACTCTCCGGACCGGAACGTGACAGTGTTATCATGGCGGCAGGAATAGGTAAGGCTTAGTCAAGGTTACCCGGGCAAGTTGCTGCACAGTGCTATACTACCAATAGTCTTTTTAGTAATGACTACTGTAATCTATACTCGTCTCTACCGAGCTGTCTGACAGGGAGGCAGATAGTTTATTCAAGACAGAGAACCGGGACCAACGCGGGCAAATCTACACAATTACCTACTACATAAAGAAATTTTAAATAATTTTATTTAAATATTTAAATATTGTTAGTAGATAGTTAGATACTAGGTAGGTACGTATTACAAGTAGTTTAAACCTATATAATAAACTTAAGCAAGTTTATGGCAAGGAACATATTTATTACGTCTTCGAGGGCGCTGAGAAATTATTACTTCAAAGTGAAAAGTAGATAGGTACAAGATTGAGAACCCCTGCTTTAGCTGATAAAGTTGGAGCTATCAACGTTAATTAGTAACGCCATGTTAATATATCTATTCATATGTGGAGTCTGACTAATCAGCATAGAAAGGAAATTAATGCAGACAGTAGGTGTGGGTTGTTGATTTCATTCATTCTATAATATATGCGAAAGTTTGAGAAGATGTTAGGTCTGTACTGTATTACGTTTCAAGGGCTGGATAAAGAAAATACTATATTTTTTGTTTTCAATATTTCAGTTTAACCAATTAAACGTTTTCGAATGATTTTTCGCTAAGAGCTCAAAAAATAAGAACTTACATTTAAAAAAAAAACCTAATGTTTCAACCCGAACTTAGCTAATAGAAACATAAATAAAACATGATGTATGTTGGCTCAAGACTCAATACAGACATAGTTGGAGCTTAATTAAAGCTGGTTTTTGTTCGACGACGCTAAATTGAAAGTTTTAAGACGAAATAAATCAAAAAGTATGCATTATTCTGAGAAAAAATTATAAAATCTCATTCTATGCACTTAAAAAACCTTTTCTTTTTGTATTTTATAGATTTATTTGACAGGAAAATACGAGAAACACTCTTCAATTATCACTTCAAGAGAAAAGACAGTCGGAGTTTTTTCATAATTATTGAATTTCATGTTTATATTGAAAGTAATTAGTCAATTTTGGTGGCAATTTGTACAATTTTGTTCAGTGAAAGTGCACAAGTGAAATAATCATGAAGAAACATAGCGTATCGTGTATTTAGCCGTTACCGCAAAATCTCACTTTATAAGCTTGAGTAATGAAGCCACCGCTTTATTATATTACGTTATTAATTTAGTGAAAGAAATCTGAATAAAACTCTAGTTCAAGGGTTATTGATTGAATTTATATAGTTTTAAAGGCGTGATACTTTTGACACACATCATTTCTTATTTTTGAACCATAAAGAATCGATATGCAAAATCAGTTTATACTAAAACTGTAACAAAAGTGAAAGTAGAATGAAACTAAGGATGCTATAATCACCTTACAAAATACTTATTTGGCCATTTGGACTATTTTAACTGATTAAAAAAAAAAGTAATAACAATTTAGATGATGTTGTTTGTTTCAAATCAGGTACTCTCTTGCGGCCCTAGCAAAGGATTTCTGTCAGCAAGCACCATACGGTCTAATAGTAATGTACTTTCTTTGTTTACTTCTAAACGACATAATATTCAATTTGAAGGGAATTTTATTTGCAGTTTTCCTGCATGTTAGTCAAAAATATCCCCGTGTTGGTCCGGGCTTCCTTGCAGAATAGACCATCTGCCTTCCTGCCAGGCAGCTCGTCAGAGGCGAGCATAGGCTTACCGACACTAGCACCGTGACATCTGACTAGGCGGTAGAGTTTCGCAGCGACTCACCCGGATTGGTACCACCGCCTTACCTATTCCTGTCGCCATATTGTCATGACGTGTTCCGGTTTGGAGAGCAAGGTAGCCGATAAACTTAATTTTGCTCGAGACCTGACATCCCGGCCTCAGGTTTGCAACGCACCATTACCACCTTTGGTGTCTCTAGGCAGCGTCAATTTCTTACCATCAGGAAATCCGTCTGCTCGTTTGCCTTCCAATATCATAAAAAAGACCTAGCACACATTTTTTGTAAGCCATTACATCAATGATTCTTGAAAAATCAAAACGGTGACTTCGATACAATAGGTACGAGTATTTACAATACTTTTCACAAGCTTTTGGTACTACACTTCACAATCATATTTGAATTTGAAGAGCTGAATAACTATTTTAAACGATAATTAGTTTGTACTAAAACAAATGGCCGTAATTTGGCTGCGGTTACACCCGTGAATCGTGATTCTATGTTATATTGAAGAACGGAAATATAGTGATGAATTCTTGGCGCATGATGCATATATTTATAAACCTAGTATTTGTAATGTACATACATTACCTATAGGCTATATTTATTATTTCAGCTCTTGGCCGCGCACGTGGTTAGGAGTTTAATTGGATACAGCACATTGGGCTAAGTTGTTAGCTTAAAATTTAAAAAGGCGCATATTACCGAAGGGGTAGTCAGAAGCACAACCAGGGCACGAATTGCCAAAGACACTAATGCTCGATTTCACCAAGAGCCCCTGTATTTAGGGGACCTTTTAATGTATTTTAGGGGACTATTTTATATGGAAACAGTCCCATAAGTAACGTTAAAAGGTCCCCTAAAGTATAGGGGCTCTTGGTGAAATCGGGCATAAGTTCCACAATGTGATAGGGGGCAAGCTTATCGCCAACCGGGCACATTCAAAATTTAGAGACCTAGTATGTATGTTTACTAATATATCATGTGGCACCAATATATAAATATTGATCACTAAGAACTATTATGTTAGGCCATCACGTTGGTCTAATATGTACCGCGGTCCGCGACCAACTAATAGGGCCCAATGTGTATCTGTGATGCATTCAGGAGTTTTTCTCTTTGTGCTAAAAGTAGAGATAAAGGTGTTGATTTTCAATTTTTTTACTAACTTTCTTTACTTAAAACAAAGTTTTTGTCATTCAGAGCATACCTACATATAACATAACTAACATACGTACGTAGATTACATAATAATAACCCTTGATTTCAGCTTTACCGTAGTCGTGTAAATACTTTGACTTAACATAGGTACATGCAATAATACAAGTTTCTACTATATTGAAAGGAACATTTTAAATAACTTGTATTTTTAAAACTTAATCATAAATACGTAATGGGAAATTTATTTCAATGATTCAGCAAAATCATTGCGGTTTTGGTGTCGGTCTTTCACACTTAGACACTAACCACATATTTTGAAATATCAAAAGTAAAATAGTCTTCTTTAACTGAGCCATAATCTTATCTTTAAGTTGTTGTCGACCTAGCTACGGAGATCCGTCATGGAAATGAAAATCCGACAAAAATTGATTAATATTTTTTTATTACCATATATAATACATTACAACAGTTTCATAATTAAAAGTAACCTAACAAAATTTGCGGATGAAAGTGAGTGGAATAGTTATTAGGTCAACTGACGATAAGTTACATAAAATAAAATAAAAAAAAGTGATCACCATCGTACTACGCTCTTTTTAACAAAACAAAGAGTTTTGGCGCCATCGTGAATCAAGATGGTCGTCATTTGTCATTATTATTGAATTTCATGTTTATATTGAAATTGCTTAATTTAGGTGGGAATTAGATTAATTTTATTCAGTGAAAATGCACAAATGAAATAATCATGAAGAAATTAGTTTATCGTCTATTTCCTAGCTGCCGTCAAATCTCACTAGATGAGCTTGAGTAACAAAGCCATCGCTTCTCAAGACCCTGACCTGACGTGACTTTGTACATAGTGACTAATGACTGTATATGAATTAACTAACTTGACATTGGCTAAATAAGTCGTGAAAATGATCGAAAGCCATATTTATAACAGAAAGAAAAAAAAAACAAAATAACAAAAGAGTACTTACAGCTCCAATACGACGCACATGTACTTTCCCCAGTCGTAAGCATCATAGAGCTGTATAAGCCTTGGATGTCGCAGTCTTCTCATCACATCCACCTCTCTTTCTACGTTCCGCCTCTCATCTCTTCTGTTAACTGACACTAACTTCGCCGCTAACTCCAGCCCTGTGTTCTTTTCCCTGCAGAGGTACACTGTCCCGAATTTGCCACTAGAATATAGACAAATCTAAAATTATAATCGTTTCATGGTATTAGTTGCTATAATTAAAAATTGAAGTCTGCTGATTATAGGAAAAAAAATTTTAGCTTTCCGTGTTGCTCTGACTTTTCTATTTAAAATAAAACTGACTTCCTGTCAGGTAGCTCGTGACAGGCGAGCGAAGATTGTGTCATTACTACCAGTAGTAGTGGAGTACCCTGCTGCTACTTGTTCGGGTAGGGTTCCATCGCCTTACTTATTCCTGCCACCACAATGACAATGTCATGTTCTGGTTCGGAGGCTAGAGTAGCCGGTAGATTTACACCTGCATTGAATTAAAACACCCGTTTTCCCCCGTTAAAACACATTTACATTTACATTTACAGTTCCATACACATTTGGGATGAAGTAGCTCTTTCCCAATATCTAATCTATTTCTATGCTAAATTTCAATAAAACTGGTTCATGTTTTATTGCGAAAACAAAACACATTTTTTTGCATACATAGCATAGCACGGATTACATTTTTGATTATTTCATTTTAATTTTTTTTTTGCTGAACCACTACTGTACTGTACATTGTAATAAAAACTATTTTAAATGCTTCAGAGTACAAATTCGTTTCCTTTTAATAACGATATAGTATCAAAACCTTACCGGCCAATTTCTGACAGCATGTCGAAGAAGTCGTTAACGTCAGTGTTCCGTTTGATCGTGACATCGCGATAAGGAAATGGTGGTTCGATTTCTGTAAAAACATATTTTTTTTAATAAGAAGTATCTTTATACCTCTACCCCTAAAGAGGTAGGCGGAGCTGCAACGAATTTCCAGCTGATGTTACTTTAGTCGCACAATATGATGTATATTAACACATCTATCACATCACTTAAAATGTGTGTGACGACAGGCATTGTCGTCACACACATTTTAAGCTTCCCGATCTGGGAATCGAACCCGCGACCTCATTTACTCCGTGCCAACACCAGCAAATATAAAAGAATGTAATCAAGGAAGTCAACTATCTTTTAATGATCTTAAACTAATTTTACTGTCGTTCTTAAAATAAGATTTACAGGGTACGAGTATATTCTTATAAATAACATAAAACCTATTAAAGAGTAACTGCTGCCAACTTTTTCCGAGGAACAGATTAAAAGTCTGTATAAATATCATGTACAAACTAATCTAATGCACTTGACGTGTTTTGTCTCTTTGTATTACTTTCATTGTAAGAAGATAGCGGTAACTTAAAATTAGTTTAGTGTGTATCTTCACCTCCATATCCCCGAAGAGATAGGCAGAGGCACAACCAGAGCACCCACTAATAGCCGAAGACACTAAGTCCCATAATGTGATAGGTGGCAAGCCTATCGCTAACCGGGCACATATCCAATCCCGAGCAAAAACTTTTTTATTAGAAAGTTGGCAAAATCTTCATTTTCTTATTGTTGTTCGTCCCGGGATTCGAACCCAGGACCTCCAAGTCCAGCACCTGGACGGATAGAGCACAGAGGCGATAATTAGTTTAGTAGATTTAGTGTGTGCGCAAAAACACTACCACCAATGCCTAAAGTACATCATAGTCAAGCCAGAACAGTCTAAAACCTAAAAATTCCAATGACCTTTGGACAATAGAGCAACTGGCATTTAAAGTCAATTAAATTTGCGAAAGCGAAAACTTGTGAGTGACAGAACATAGAAAGTGTAGTTACCGGTTTTTATAATCGCCAAAGTTGACAAGAAATAAATCTGTACCAATGATTGTTTGGCAGACATTCAAACATTCATGAGAATTCGGAGTGCAACGTGCTCGGTGCTGCTCTTCTGGTCTCTATTGTTTAGTCTGGTGCATTGGCGTCGCTTGGGCGCATTTTACAATGAACTGTATATTTGAAGATGATTTTTAAAATAAAAACGGGCGTGGGCCCTTTGTCCTCCATTGCCTCTAATTGTGTATGAGAGTTCAGCGTTGACTCTTTTGGTATCACTGCCTAACACATTTCTTCCGAACTACGTCAGTGTATGTGCGGTTCTGATTTGAAGGTAAGGCGGTTGACTTCAAGGTTTAACTTTCTATGGGAAATAATCTTCTATTTTAATGTTTAGTTGTTTTTTTTCTTTGCAACCCATTTAATTATTCTTTTAGGTTGAGTGGTAGAAAATGCCATGTAGCATTAAGTCCACCTTTGTACACTATAGTGCATGAATTTTAAATAAATAAATAATATGTGTATATCCTAGTATAGATAGATGGCCATTCCTGATTATAAAAAACAAACCTAGCTGTTTTTTGTGTGTTGATAATGATGTGTTTGATATATAAAAACTTATAAAAAAACATGAATGATTTTTTTTAATTTAGAGTCATCGTAACCACCTTAGTAGTAATCCCGCTTGTTCCTCACGTTCAGACATGGAAACTTAGGGTTCGTTTGCCTACTGCTACTTCTTTACTTTGCACCATTTTTGGCATCCCTCACACCATGTTAATTGGCATAATGTCTTGTTCCGCAAAATCTAGCTAGAGTTTTTTGGGTTGGCGACTTTTGCCAGTGCCTATGGATTTTAAGACGTTTAAGCATTTGTTTCCCTACGTATACGTAATATGTAGAACATGCACGTACCAGCTTAGGTGGCTTTCCTGCAATTCATCTCAATCAACTTTGATTATGCCGTTTAAGTGAAGCCAAATTATGGTTTTATAGACCTGCTTTTTAGCTCAACAAGGACATCGGATACCTCACGTCACATTTACCAAGCCGCAGTGATACGCGCATTCTCAGTAAGATCAGAAGTCTCAGTTATTTATACTGGTCTGTCCACTTTGCCATGTCTTCGTCTATTCGTACAACGAGAGATCTGGGGTGTTGTTGAGTATTGAGCTCAGTATTAGCTTAGTAATAAGCTTTTAAATATTAAAATTCAAAAACGTAGCAGCTTTTTTTTGAATGACTAATGTGTTGCCAACCTCGCGGTTTTTACAACTTCACCGGGCTCGTGAAAGGCAAACTACTGTTCTAATATAACTAACACTGTGACTGAGTACTAAGTAGTAAAGTTTTGCCACAGGTCATCTTCGTTGGTACCTCCGCTCTACAATTTTTTTAGGCGTAGCCCAGTACTCACCGTTGTCTGGATAAGGTAGAAGTTAATCGCTAGAGGCTTAACACCTAAACAGACGGTTATCAACGCACCATTAATACGTTTGGTGTTTACAGGTAACGTGTACTTCGTATTAGAAAATTCACCTGCTTCATGGCTTTCCAATCCTATAAAAGTAATGTTATGATCATCAGTAATAGGAATAGGTAGTGCCTATTTGCCTAAACTGCGAAGAACGGAGACAAGAAATGGAGACTTCCTTAGGACTAAATATTTTTCGGGACATCAAACACCTAAATACGTTAAAAATATGTTGTTTGGAATAAGTTAGTCGTCTATAGTTACCTAAATCTTGCGACTAGACATAATATAATAAATAACATACACCGACGTTACAACCATATTATTATGTAGTCATAAATTATTAATGTTTACAAGTTAATAATTTAATACATATTCCTATCACTGATAATCATATCGGTGTAAATGTGGTTACAGTTCGGTGTGACAGTAACTATTTATACTAAATGTTAAAAGTCGATTGTAATTTCGGATTCATGATGCATGCGCACGCTTGATTGTATTAAAATAGATCTTTGTCACATGGGATGGATCACTGCTTGTATTTAAAAAAGATAGGTAAGTATGAAGAATAATTATTTGATTCTCAGATGTAGTTTTATACATTGACTTATTATTTTCTATTTATTTAATCTACAGAAATATTCCTTGTTTTAGTCGGCTAGGCCTTTTTTTTGAACCAATTAATGTATGTACAATTTCGTGGGTACTGTGTGAAGATATTTTTTGTAGAATTTGCTCTTTCGTAATTCTGTTATATACGAGCAGAATACTAAAGTTTCTGAAACTGGCCACTTACTATAAATGAAATAAAAATGAAACAATAACAGAATTTAAAAATGGAACTCTTTAAGAACATATCACTTTTTAATTTTCAAGACTGAAATTTGTTTTTTTTAGAAAATTGTGTGTCGCTGTTAAATTATGTCGAGAAAATTTATGTTTAATGATTTTGTCGATTTTCGCTGAGACTTTAGTCAACAAGAGAGTTGCCAGAGGCTTAAAATGGCATTTGGTATTGAATCACTATCTTGTAGATCCGTGAATTCGTGGTTCGGAGGATTTAGACGCGGACGAGATCATCTCCACGACGATAAACGTGAAGGTCGGCTGGCGCCTGCGGTTACTGAATCTAATCTAACTTTTTTTTAAGACTGATAAAAAATTGTTTGTCAGCAAATTCATTTTGTATTAAGAATTGGAATTAATCAAGTGTATAACAGTTTGCTTGTACTTTGTAATCGTTAGATACCGCATGACATAACGGAAGACCAAAAACGACAGCGTGTAGAGTGGTGCCAAAACCTTATAGAAAAGTTTAACAGAGGAGCGTCGTCAATCAACAAGAGTCGGAGCACTGACAAAAAAATCGTTGCATCTTTCTTCGGGAAAGTTGGAGGGTATAGAACAGTGTCGCTTGAAAATCCAAGATCAGTCCCTGCAGATTGGTATATAAACTATAGCTTGATCAGTGTCTTAGAAAAGTTCGAGAAAAGCATCTTCGCAGTCATGCCATCCTCCACCACGACAAGTCCGCACATTGCGCTAAGAGAACGAATGCGTATTTGAAGGCTTCAATTGTAGAACTGATGACGCTTCCGTCACTGTACGGACTGTAAGGAGGATTCTTTTTATTTCTAAGAATAAAAGATAAACTTCGAGTCGCGGGGCTCTAAGTTTATCGGCAGCGCTTGCCGTTGACGTGTTCCGGTTCGAACGATAAGGTAGCCGGTAACCTTACTTTTGTTCGATGCTTAACATCCCGGCCTATGGTTGGCAACGCACCCTTACCATCTTTGGTGTCTCTAGGCGTCGTGAGTTTCTTACCATCAGGAAATCCATCAGATTATTTGCCTTCCAATATCATACAATAAAGACCCTGATCATACAAAGATTTAAATGAGAATTTGTTTTATCCACTATTTACCTACTAGATATAATAATAGACTAGTCCAGAAGCCTTTAAAAAGGTAAAAAGTAGTAGTACAAAACCTATTGGAATGATATAACTAGAAAATAAGGAAAAGTAAATTACCAGCGATTGGTGACGGAAAGTGGGAGAGGATGGGTTAAAAACGGTTTATATTGATTTTCGCGCAAAGCTATTTTACATTTTGTGAGAATATTTGTACATTACCGTAGTTTTTTACACTATCAAAAAGTAGAGATGTTAACAAACAAAGACTACCGATTTTTTAAAATATTTTTTGGAGAAAGATTTATAGTGTCGAAAAAGAAAAAGAGTCATAATTTCTCTAATCATTATTTTTATATTATCTTTCTTTTTAAATAGCATTTATCCTACTATATGATTTTTTTGATTAAAAATTATCGACCCTGGTCTGCTATGTAGTGAAGTATTTTTAACAGTTTTATTTCACTGATTTTCGCTTTATTCATTAAATGTGGATTTTTTGAGGGATTCTGCTATTCCTATTTTAGATAACCTATGTCATGCAATCCCATCCTTTAATCTCTTCCCAGAAACTAAAACCAAAAGGGCATTTGACCGTCTAGTTTATGCTCCACTGAAATATTCTCTGTGTTTACGAGAAATGTATGACTTGGCTGGGCCAACACTGTCACATGCAGCTTGCAGACGTTGGCTGATATTACAATCATGTTGACAGAAAATGTCTTGAATGTACGAATTTGGCATTAGTATTGAGATTTAGGTACTTTTATTAAATGTTGAATCTACTTTAAAATTGACTTAGGACCGATTGCACGTAAGTATTTAGCTCCAAGATAATCTAAACACAGATGTAGTGCGGCTATTAGAAGTTAACTCAGTGTTAAATAATTTAACCCAATGTTAAATTTAACTCTTGAAAATGTACGCGGTCCCTTTTTAAGTTTTTTTCTTGATTTGAGATCAAGGTGATATAATATGATGGTGTCATATATTTCAAAGCAAACAAACGGATACATTTCTTGATGATAAGAAATACACGTAAGTTGTAGCCACCAAAGGTGGTAATGGTGCGCGGCACACCTGAAGATTTCGTGATTAGGTACAGTAACCAGCTTTTTTGACCAACAATTTCGTTCAAAACGTTTTTAGATAATAATGAAGTAATTAAATAACTAGGAATAACTTTTCTAATATTGATAATAAAATTTAGTTTTTAAAGAAAATAAAATAGAATGAGACTATATTTTTTAAAAAAACTTATTGAAATTAATTTGATAAAGCTTTTCCTTATTGCTGTGTATTATCTTTTGTATATTAGGAGTATACATTTTATTTCAAACCTTGTAAAAACTTAAACGAGCAGGATCGAGTAATTTCGTTTTTAATATTAATAATATTTAAATTTATATAATCTCTTCATAATTGATAATAGTTGTGGAAACGTGTAGGTGTTAGAAGTTGACCTATCGGTTGTACCAATAATAACATAACAACAAAACAACATCGACACTTTAAAATGCCGCAAATGCGTCACCAATCTATTTACCGCAAGATGAATGGCGCATCACCCTTTACAGTTTACATAATTATAGCACGTAGACATGACGGAAATGACGTAACGTCAGGTCGTTATTGAAAATAGACGATACTTTTAAAGAATTAGTTGGATTACTTCCAATTTGTATAATTTACGTGAATATTCATTCAGAACATACTTTGCTTTTACGTAACACTTGAGAGTGCACCAAGGACGTATTTTAGGACCTCCTTCATTCTTTTTTTATATTTATGTCTAATCACACTAATAGTGAATTGCAAAAGAAGAAGAAGTAGGTATGTTAAATACTTAATTGATATTATATCAGAGTTAATAAACATTTAAAATTTTACAGTACTTATATAAATTTCAAGTTCACACTTTCTTAGTAAGGTTCGATTACTAATAGAGCACAAAATATAAATACACCTCATTTTTCTTTATATTTCCAAATACGATTGTTAATGTGAGTCAGAAGACACGTAACCGATTGTAGTGTACGATGCTAAAGGATGACAAATTCCATAAGCTTCAGACACGTAAACATATTATACTAAATGTTGTATGTCGTTGGAAAATTACAGATATCATCATTCCTGGGATTTAATCATTCTAGGATTTTATATTTGCGATTACTCTAACCCACATTTAGACTTTGTGTTTGCGTTGATAACTTCAAAACACAAATATATCAAAATCAAACGGAATTTCTCAGCTATAAGCTGTTTTTTTTATTTCGTTTTGTTGCTTTGTATGATATAATTCTTGATGTAGATATAGCCTTTACTTCAAGTTTATGTTGTATCGTTTTTGTAAAGTTGGATGACAAACAAGCTGATGTATTTCCTGATGTGATGAACAAACATCTTTCAAATTCATCAAAGTCGGTAACGGTGCTTTGCCAAACTAAGGCTGGGATATTAATTCTTAGATAATATAGACACACAACAATGTAACTGACATTTGGGAATAGAGATATCGTTATCAAACAGAACAAATTAACTTATTTATTTAGTAGTCATTGTTGCTGTGCTAGTGCTAAATACCTACGGTAATCTCTTATGAACTGCGTCGTAGAAAAGCAGTTGATCTTGTTTTTAACGAGTCCTGGAACCGACCATAGGAAATTCGTATTTGAATTTCCATTGTTTTTGTCAATAAGATGCACTTGTTGTGGAAAGGTGTCAATTTTTTATATAACGAATTCCATTATAATATTGTTTCCTAAGATATTTACGTTTCAATATTATTTATTAAGATTGTGTACTTAAATTTTACAATTTAAATATTTGCATCTAAAATCAGTCCTATTTATCTGATTCTCGTAAGTTTTGTCTGTTTCGTATTTAAATCAACAAACGTAAGCACACGGCCATCTTTATCTTTCTTTTATTTGTTTAGTTACAAAAAGATACGGAATGCTTTCGTTCGCTTATGTAGATTTGGTCTGTATCCGGCATTATGATCGAACGACAACTTTTACAGCAAAAACTAAGCGCTTTATGATCGGGCTTCAGTTTTTTCTAAATACTTTTTTGGAGTCGTCTATATATATACCTACATCAGTCGCCGGTATCTATGCTAATTGGGATTCTTTCTATCTTTGCATCAATTATTGTCAGTGGCTAAAAAGATCTTAATAATATTCGAGTAGTGACAAATGAGCGCCGGCGACTCGACTGTCGTTCTTCGTAATACATTTTGCCGACTATAAGTCCAAGCTTTCAACCGACGAGTCGAAAATAAAGGCGAATTCCAATCTTCTGCCAAAAATCGAATGTTTTGTTTATTTTCTCTGAGCCAATCGACTTCAAAGTAATTATATCTTGAACTCTTACATTCATATATCAAAAGCGAAAGATAATTTATCTTTTATTAGTGTTGTATTTTTTGTTCTGTAGAAATATATACTCTTACCGTCAAGCATTAGAGCTCACCATACACGTTCCGGTTTAGAGGTACATTTTTATCTATTTATTTTATTTTGTGTACCTATATATTTGTAAAAGAAGTAGTCCATTAACGGATTTCTTCGTAATAAAAAACACACGTCATACCTATACTACCTTAAAGATATTTAAAACACTACTATTATGATCTGTCACTCTGTATACCCAAGTAAAATCTGCTTGTTTTCCAATATATACTATCTTTATACTTATAGAATTCGAATACTTTGATCACCATTTTATTACTACTTTGTCCACATGAGGAGAAATAAACAATTCATTCATAAAGAATTTTGAATTGGGATTATACTGATATATTGTAACAAATATTATAAAACAATATACTGTCCCGATTTTGAAGAAAGAATGGCGTTTGTCGAACGATTTCTTATCTATCCAGGATAGGATATAGTGTCAATAGATATAGTGCTGAGTATCATAGATTACCCCCAACTAGTTCAAGGTATTTTTTTAATGATAAGAAGTCCACTATCCTTGAGAACTTGAGACTTTTGTGGTAATCAGACATAGTACTAGCACTGTTGTTGTAGTTGCTACTAGTGCATTAGTATACTAATCAAAATAAATACGTCTTGGTATTCTTTATTTCTTACCTCCGACAGGATCTGTCTCATCCACATGGATCATCTCGGATGATCTGAAACAATAAATAATCAATCAAATAATTGCTTACCATCACAACACATCAGACTGACTCGGCTACGCATGTAATGACGCACTAAGTAGGTATTAAGCTACTGAGCTATGCTCGGTGTCTGTTGAAGAAAGAAAATAAGTAGGCTAGGTCCTACTCCCCCTAAGGGTTCGAGCCTTGTCCTACAGTGGCGCTGAGTAACTGGGTCGAGCCGAGTGAAACCAATCGGACCAGGGAGTCTGGTCCTCAGTACCCCTTTCTGTCCAAGAAGGGACACGAGTAGCGGACACAGGGTCGTGGGCCACTTGTTGCGGCAGATGCGTGGGTGCCTGTCACCACTGGGACCCACGAAGTGGTGCACGCTGTGTCTCCGTGAACCACTTTTGACGATATGCAGCCCCTGTTAAGTGGGGTTGCCAGAAGGGGATCGTTGGATCTAGCGTCGCTGGGGCAGTGGAATATTGCAAAAGCGTCCCTATAGCCCCGGTACTTGGCGAAGGGAAGGAGATGTAGTGTTAGTGAGTAGGAGCCTGACATAACCCGCAAGTTCCCCCTATAGTGGTCATGTCTACGTTAAAAAAAAGGCTAGTTCTTACTGATTTTTTATTAAATTTATTTCTGTATTTCTTTAAGCATTTCTGAATTCTAAAATATATACTCAGTAGACATGCTAACTTACACCCTTAACTTAAGAATAAATTCAATTTGCTTCAGCTTTATTTCAAACGCTAGTTCTATTATGTGGTCTTATTTAAATTCATTAGTTATCTCAGTGATTTTTGAGTTTTACTTAGCGTTCTAAATTTACTTTGATTTTATTGACGATTTTCTTATTTTATGTTGGTATGTTAATAAATTCGGGTGTGATTTTTTTTCTATTTTTTGTGTTTTTGAAAACACAAAATGTGGTGTAGTCAAAGTGTTTACCTACTGTTATAACACCGAAATTATAAAAATAACTGCAACCCCCGACAAAACTTGTATGCAATGCAGCTAAGAATCTTTTAATTCGCATTAGCTTTAAAAAAAGTCTTAATCCGTATAAAAGTTATTGCGCCACAGCAGACACGCCAAACTGATAACACACCCCTTTTTCCCACCGGGACTTATTGTAGCGTCACTGCGTTTAAATAAAAAAAACAGTGTCAATATTTTTTAAAGTAATCTTAAATGATTCACCATTCCCGTTATACATATTAAAGGTTCGGACGTTTTTGGCGCCGTATTATCATAACCAAGTTATTGCTAATTCTCGGAAATGTGTTGAATTTGCAATAATACCTACATTATGGTATTTTTTCATTTGGTCGTAACCCGTTTTATTTTTTCATTGACAATTTTTTTATGACTAGGCCAGTTTTTCTGTTATTTTTTAATTGCAAATACCTGAAGAGCATTAAGTTAATTTATTTAATTTATATATAAATTAAAAATAGTGTTTTATTTTTGGACTTCATTGTTGCAAATGTTTCCGGCGATTTTCTTTATTTTTACCAAATGGAAGACAAAGTTGCAATCCTCTTTTGTCTTTATAATGGGACGTTATCTCTCCCCATTATATCAGTGTTGCCGTTATTGTGTTCCATTTTAGAAAACTGACTTAAGCAGATACAGACTTCAGAAGAACATACAGCCATCTTATTTACAAAAATTCTCGTGTCACAATGTTCGTCGCCGTAATCACACGTGGAAACCTATCGCAAACCGGGCACTTGTCCAATCCCGGGCAAAGTTGCATTCATGGAAAAATTTGAAAAATAGTTGAGTCACCTTACCCTTGAGTTGCCTAACCCGACAATTGAACCCGATACCTCATGTAGCTAACCCCAACACCGGACAACTAAATCACAGTGGCGATGAATATAAATAAACTAAGCCGCGTATTTCTTCTTAACAAGCAACAAAATTAATTAACTAATTAATAAAACTGAATTAAAGATAAAATAAGAAATAATTAATTAGAAACAGGAAAAACACCTAATCAAACATTTATTACAAAAAACTGGAAAGAAAGCTGAACTACTAATTTTTTATGGCATAAAACAGCGAACAAGCATACGGCTGTCCTGATGGTAAGAGACAGCCATCACCTGTAAACATAAGGCACCAAGATGGTATAGATTCATCGCTGTCCTTTGCTATGGTCAGTAGGGTTTCTCTTGAATCTCGATAAATGCAATATTGGAAATTGGAAACGGATCTGTCACTTTAGGTACCCTTAAACACAAAACTAGCGACTTATTAAATTTTAATTAATAATAAACAATAGATGATTTTATCCGATTCATTGAATTTTTTTACAACAACAACAAACTAAATGTTAATCATCCGTTATTTGTGTTCCAGAGTACCTGAAATGACAAATTCGATTCAAATTTCCAATTTTCATAAAATCGATATTCAAGAGTAACCCCACTCAGGGCCGTCTTAGATTATGCTGGGGTCCTTGGGCACACAAAAAATTGGGGTTTATTAGTTTAGGTATATTAGTTTCTTTCGGGATTTCCGTTGAAGTCGTTCCTACGCTGCGAATTACGCTACGAGAAAAAGGTAATGCGGGGTGCATCCAAAATATATTGAGGTTAAATGTGACTGAAATGGTCGATCCTTCGGGGTCCTCTGAATATAGGGGCCCTGGGCACTGGCCCCGTGTGCCCTTATGGTAAAGACGGTATTGACCCTACT
>NJDD01005801.1:152717-169115 GCA_002245505.1 Calephelis nemesis
CCCGGATTGGTACCACCGCCTTACCTGTTCCTGCCGCCATAACGTCATGACGTGTTCCGGTTCGGAGGGTAAGGTAGCCGGTAAACTTACTTTTGCTCGAGGCCTGACATCCTGACCTCAGGTTGCCAACGCACCATTACCATCTTTGGTGTCTCTAGGCGGCGTGAATTTCTTACCATCAGGAAATCCGTCTGCTTGTTTGCCTTCCTATAACATAAAAAAAACTAGCATTTCACCCGTCCATGTAATCAAACTATAGTTTATATCTTTAAAAAATGCCGGTAATTATTATACAATCAGAGCAAGTGGTTCTTTCAGCAAAAACTTAAAAGGATAATTGGTTGAAACAGTCATTTCGTTGTCTGTAATTTTTGTTTATCCCAAATAAAACGTTTCTATTAATACTACTAATTTATGCTTGGATATTAATTTTATCATATAATTAAATCAAATTGTTGCTACAAACGATTTATTACAACTTGAGACTACAAAAAAACGTTTTGTAATAAACATATGATAGAGTTTAGGCTCTACAAAAGTCGTAATCTACTACACAATCGCACTACCAAAAAATTGGTGACCAGTCCTGAATTCCAATTTCACGAAAATAGTCGACGAAACAAAGGCATTAATCAAATGAGCGAGCTTCGTAATCTGTGTACAATAAGTAGAAGATCAACTAACAAATGTCACGAAAATAAAAAAAGGAAAAAATAGGTCCGCTATGTTTCTTTCCGTGAGTCACAAGTAACTGAGTAGCCAGGTTTCGATCCGGTGTTGGATTAGAGATTTGTATAGAATAACTAAAATAATTGTGAAACTTACGACTTCGCTTTTATACCTAGTTAAACTAAAAAATAGTAAACATTTTTCTTGCAAAAAAAAAATTGTGTGACTAAGGAAATAATATAAAAGCACGGGGTACTTAATAAGATATAAAATAAGTTTACTGTTTCTCATATCTGTTAAATAAAATATTTTTAAAACAATTGAAACAGCATACCCGCTTGTTGATAAAATACCTTTTTTTAATCTCTCCATATATTTTGAAGCTCCAAGTTATGCTGCAGGCGAAGCTGCGTGAAACTGCTAGTATTAAATAAATAATTAAATATTTCTGGATACTACATATATATTGTGTATATATTAGCTTAGTATCGCTTCACATTAACAGCTACTTACAGTTTGTATGCCAAAAAATTGTTTTTTCCCATTTTTCATGAAATTTTCCCAGTTTTTTTTTCAGGAAAAGGAATTTTCCAAAATTGGTCCATCCCTTCAGGCGTGTTGTGATGATCACGCGCGAAATGTGGATTTATATATATATGTATATATATTTATTAGGTACTGTAACATATTTACTTCTTACTAACCTTGTAAATATCTCAGTTTTAACTCCTTATATTTACTCGTAATATGTACATCTTTTGGCCTTGTAAATATCTTTGTTTATAGACTGTTTTTGAGGATGTGCCCCTTATGATTGTTATTGTTCTTGTTTTTACTGTGTGTTTTACAGTTTTTCTCCTCAATAATCCTTTTAAATCACTGAAATACACCAAAATTTACAATTTTTGACATCTTCAATGACACTAATGAAAGTTTGAAGATGTCAAATATTATTTCTTTTTTATGGCAAAGAGTAGGTTTAGTTGACGTCAAAATTCTAATCGACCAATCAGATTTCCTAATTTTAAATTGCAAATTCCGGAACAGGTCGAGCCGGTATAAAAGGAGGACGATCCAGCCATCTAGGTATTCTGAAAATTGTGGCATAAGTCGACGGAGTAAACAATAAGAAGTTACGGAGGAACTGCTGCCTGCTAATTCCTATCTGGTGCTTGCTGTCTGGTGCCTGCTACATGGTGCCTGCTGCCTGGTGTCCGCTCCTCGGTGGTGGACCCGAGGACCCTGAACCGGTGGTAGCTGCCCTGCCGGTGTACTTCTCTGGCCGCCTTCCCAGCGGCCCTCTTCTCCTGCTGCTCCTGGCTGCTGAGGGAAGGCGCCAAAGGGTCCTCCTACACCTACGCCGCTGAGGCCCGTAGCAGCGGTCCTCCGTGCTGCGCTCCGTGCTCCGTTAACCAACCCTTGAGCCTCCGACGTATCCCACGCCCATCTATTTCTTTTTTTCTCTAGCCGGCAAAAACAATTGTGTATAGTGTACAGTGCACAGGCATTTATTGAGACTTTTATTATAATTTTAAATACAGCTTACTTTTGTTTAGATTTTCATTTTAAACTCCTCATATCAACAGGATTCCCTACCAACAGCCAAACTTAAGTAAGTTTGACTGTTTGTTTGTTTATCCACTTACTGGCTTACCCTACCAACAGTCAAACTTAAGCAAGTTTGACTGTTTGTTTGTTTATCCACTTACTGGCTTACCCTACCAATAGTCAAACTTAAGCAAGTTTGACTGTTTGTTTGTTCATTTTTCTGTCAACATAGTGGTGGGTGGTAGCTAAGCCACCCCCACTATGTTACAGTACACAACTTGCCCCAACCCCAAATAGTGGAAGTGCCCTAAGGAAATTACGTGTTCTGTTCTTAAACTTAAGATACGGGATTAAATTTAATAAATACCCAGTGATAAAGACATCGATGTTCATCATACAAATACCTGCTCCCGTCGGGAATCGAACCGTCAACAATGCAGTGAGGCGGAAATGAAATAATGTCAAGGGCAAATTTGTGTAACATTAAAGACTTTCGATGAATAATGTGTTGGTTGAGTTTGGTTGAGGATAAAGATTATGTTTATGAAAACACTTTCTCAAAATAAGCATTATTTTAAAGTGCTTTTAATAACCTTATAATTGTAAGAATGAGTTTTAATCTCGCACTGCAATTTATGATGTGATTTGTTGTACTTTTTTATTTAAGTTAATATTAGATTGTAATTTGCATATTTTATCTAATTTATAATGTTACTATAAGTATTTAAAAATGACAAACTCCTTGAGTTTCTTCCGTCAGTTTTTCTCAGTGTGTGGCCGCGATTCCAATCCGGTGGTAGTTTATAAAATGTAGATGCACACAAGTACCACTCGTATGGTTCATGTCAATAATGATTTTTCTGATTCCGATATAAGAATTTTAGAGGGAAACCTTTTCTTTTCTTTCCAAATGTGATTTTAACGTAGCTCAGTTTAAATACGCGACAGAAGCACTAACAAAAGGAATATTTTTAGATTTAACATCAGGATTCCGATAATCTGTTTTTTTTTCATATACTGCGAGGTCCTCGGCCCTTTATGTCTGAAGTTTCTAATCAATCCGACATTTTAAAGTGATTGAAAAACACATTCTAAGATTTCGTTACGTAGATACTAACAAAGTTAGTAAAAGCTTCTTGATACTAAAGAAATACACGGATAGATGAACTTATGATGTATGTATCAGTAATACTACTTCATAGAAATACATATGCTTATATCATCGTAAGACCAATACACAGATATGTTCATTACAGAAAATATGATTCTGTTAATAATCGAACCCAGGTAGGTGTTCACAAGCCTGTTAAAGTATGTACTAAGTACGCAGCGCCTAACACCCTACCAACGAGGCCATATTGGGAAAAAATCGAGATTAACATAAATAAAAATTTAAATAATGGACAGTGCTTTTCACAGGGTAAATCAGTCCTCGATGGTAATGTATAGAGCTGCTTTTCGATTTTCGGTTTCGGTTTTAGATGTTTAGCAAGCTTTTGATTTTCGGTTTTTTAGACTTTTGATGTTTAGTAAGGATTAGTAATAAAAACACATACCTAGTAAATAAAACGGGTTGAAATCATGACTTCTTTTTTTTAATCAACAAGCTTTCTAAAGAACTTTAACTGTTACTCCTGAAGTAGAGCGAAAAATATAATTTAATACTGCATTATATCATTAATATTACGTATAAGTAATGAAAATTTGAGTAATCTGGCTAACGGTGGCATCGTTAAACCGTTTATTGTAATAATTGTAATATTATTATCTCATGTTTATGTAATTTGAACGGATCTTTTTGCTAATTTTAGAAATAACTATTACTAAAATTTCGTTGTCTTCTTGAAGTAACCAAATATTATAGGTACCTTTTTCATTTATAGATACATACATACAATGTCATTGCACGCTATTGTTGTGTTCCATTTAGATGGGTATCCAGTCTTAACATTTTTATCTGGGATTAAGATGTTAAACTGGGATTTAAAACTTTTTGCGTTAGTTAGTTCAACGAGTAACCTCTAAACAGAAAGATGATAGTGGCAATCACTGGCAGGAAATTTATTGCGATAGCGCCGATCAGAGTTAGTTGTTACATGACTCTACCATATTATAGTCTGTCAAGTTTTAGTAGTGGAACAGCCTCGCCCTGAACTGATTAATCTCTTTATTAACGGGTGATTACGTCGTCACTTCCCCACACCAAAATGGCATAGGTAAAAATGCGAAAAAATATAAAAAACCTTTATTATCCTGTCGTGTACAGGTAGCTAGTAGGTAGTAGCGGTACCTTGGTTCTAGATATTTCCAGGAAAGCAATATAAAGGGTTTCATCATCTGTTTTTAATAAGTTTCAATAGATATACAATTACTAATTATTCTAAAAACACGTTCAATAATTTAATAACACGTTCATAGAGTTTTGGCGCCATCGAGAAAAAAGATGGTCGTAGTTTTTTGTAATTGTTGAATTTCGTGTTTATATTGAGTAAAATAAGTTGATTTTGGTTACATTTTGGTCAGTGAAAGTGCACAAATGATATAATTATGAAGAAATTAGTGTAACATAAATACACGATCGTTGCCGCCAAATATCATTAAATGAGCATGAGTAATGAGGCCATCGCTTTATGCAAGACCCTGGCATGACTTTCTTTGACGACTTACCTATAAACTAATTTTGAATAATTTAAACCCAATTTTGTTAATTCAGGTAACTTAATGCGAATTTCATCAAATTCAAAAAAAACACGTACATACATTTTTTTTTCATTATCCAGATATTTTCATTACCCAGGCAACCACCAGTGGTATTGATATAGATGATGATGACCCATTTAACCAGTGCTGACCTCTTACAAGCAACCTGGCAGAAAGGTACATGGTTTACCCCGACATGGGTCCCGCAATCCCCCCGCAAAGCAATCATGGATCTTGGTGACAAATATACACAAGATTAACATTAATATGCTTTATAAGACTAGTGTTTCCAAAACTCATTTTACTTTGATCGATAGAAAAAATTTAAAAAGTTAACCCTTTTTTAAAGCAAAACCCAACTGTCTACTTCAATTATGAAAATATCGACACCAGATTTAACATAAACATAGATAAGTACTATACCTATAAGTGATTCAATTTTTATACTTTTTTTCAAATTACTTTTATAGTGCCAAAAATAGTGATTTGTCGCTTAAGACATTTACTTTAGAACGCAATATTTCATAGTAATCATGGAACGGGAGAGTGCGGCGATTGGCTCTTCTGGCTGACTAAGTATGGGGCCTTAACGATCGTATCGTTTTGCTATTCAGAGAAGACACTAAAACAGGCTCTGGGGTCTAGCAGTTCGGTGTTTCACTTAACTTCATAAGGTTTGATCCCCAGATCAGACTCAATTATATGTAAATAGGTTTAACTTAAAAGATAGGAGTTTTTTTTATCCCGATACCTCATCGGATTCTCGAATGAAACCTTAAGCATCGTATGCAAGGTAAGCAGTGAGCAATAGCTAATCAATTAAAGAAAAAATAGTTTTCATTATTCATAAATACTTTACAATATTAGTCAAAATTGTACCTTTTTTTCTAAATATATCAGTTCCTTTTTTGACAATAAGATTAAAAATAAGTAAAATAAATCTGCACACAGTTTGCACGTGTTCATAAATAGTGATTTAAAGCATCTTCACGCCCATATCCCCGAAGAGGTAGGCAGAGGCACAACCAGGACACCCACGACTAGCCGAAGACACTAAGTCCCACGATGTGATAGGTGGCAAGCTTATCGCCAGTCGAGGGCACATTTCCAATCCCGAACAACATTTTTTTAATTAGAAAATTGGAAAAACCTAATTTTGTTTTTGTTGCCTGATCCGGAATTCGAACCCGGGACCTCATGCAGTCAAGTCCAACAACTGAACCGCTAGACCACAGAGGCGATTAATAGTGATTTAATAATGCCGTTTCAGCACAAATCTTTCCAAAACTAAGAAGTAAGAATTTTAAAACCTGCCCATCTATGAGAACATATCACAAGTACATACCTTTTTTTAAGATAATTGAAGGCAAACAAACAGACAAATTTCCTGATGGTAAGAAATTCACGCCACCTAGAAGCACCTAAGGTGGTAACGGTGGGTTGCCAACCAGAGGTCGGGATGTTAGGCCTCCAGCAAAAGTAAGTTTACCGGCTACCTTATCCTCCGAACCGGAACGATGGATGTCAACGGCAAGCATTGGACGTTATGGTGGCAGGAACAGGTAAGGCGGTGGTACCAATCCGGACGAGTCGCTGAGGAACTCTACCACCTAGTCGGATGTCACGGTGTTAGTGACGGTAAGCGCTTGCTCGCCTTTTACGAGCTGCCAGGCAGGAAGGCAGATGGTATATTCTGCAAAGGAGCCTGGACCAACACGGGGAAAGTAATTCCGCCATATTACCTTCAACGGGCACTAAATGGCCGTGTTCGTCATTGTGTTGTTCCGGTTTGGGTTTTAGGGTAGCTGCTGAAGTTACGCTTGAGACTAATTATTCTAGCGCTTATTTAGAAACGCACCTTTAATACCTTAGGTGTTCATAGATACCTTGTTCTTAATGTCAAGAGATCCGCGTATTGTTTACCATCCAATGTCACATAAATTTTTTATTTCTCCTACGCCTAAATCTGGATGACTTTGTTTTACTATTCCATTGTTTGAGTGTGTACTTCAGTTTGGACATGTGCCGAAACATGAAAAAAGCCATTGACGATAATAACACAGACACATGTGATGAAATGTCTCGAAGGTGCCAAAAATTTACAAGCAAGCTTTCCAATACAATGGATATATTTAACATGGCAACAGAAAATTACGATGCCGTTTGTGTGCCATTGATATACTTACGGCCAATTTCAATGCCAGTTTGTCTACTGGTGAGTCAGGCTGTTTGGTATTTTACCAGGTAGATCTGTGCCATTTCTCGCCTGGATTGTTTATTTTTATGTGATACTAGCTGTTTCCCGCGTACTGGTCCTGCAGGAACATTTTTCCGGGATGAAAACTATCCAATGTGTTAATCCAGGTTACCCTCTATGCGTGTGCTAAATTTCATGAAAATCGGTTCAGCAGTTGTTGCGTGAAGGAGTAACAAAATACAACCTTTGAAGGATGACAGCGTGTGCTTGACACGGTTCTCCCGGTAGTAAAAGATAACTGTAGCATATAAAGGCGTCATAGTAGATGTGTGTCGCTTTCCTGTGGCCAGGATGGCAAACCTATTGTTCAAGTCTATACCAGCTACTCTACCCTCCAGACTGAAACTTAATAGTCGTTATGGTAGGATTAGGTATGGCAGTAGATCCCTACCCGGGCCAGTTGCTGTACATAGCCCACCAGCATACCAGTGGTCGAGTTGGTCATGAGTATGTAGCCTAAGATCGCTGTAACGAGCTGCCAGGCAGAGCAGTAGGTGGTCAACACAGGGAACTTGAGCCAACACAAGGCAAAATTATATCTTTCCTCTAATTATATCTGTCCTATTTTTGCCACCACAATGTCAGTGCTCACTATTGTCCTGTTCATTACTGAGGGTAAGGTCAGAAGACTTGCACACATGGCAGGGGCGTAAGTTACCAAAAAAGTAAACAGCACTTCTATTTTTTAGACCGTCGTCGTCTTACAACATCGAAGTTATTACTAATGCATTGATATTTTTTGACGTTTCTTTTTGTAAAAAGTCTATTCAACCTACTAGTACAAAACACGACAAAGTTAAGTATTGAAGATAGTACAATACCTAGTTATGACGCACTGTAGTAAGTACCTACTACCTGCCTACAGTGTTACAGATTTCTTGCAGACAAGCATAAATAATAAAATATTTTTAAAAATAGCATTTATTATAATTTCAGAAGTCGAGGTTACCGACCAGGTTGCCGCATTATATCGAAGAGGCTAGATAGACTTAAATTTATAATAATTAAAATTGTATTTAATATAGAGAAGAGAAATTAAAATTTTAAATATTAAAATGTACGTAAAATCATTACTTTTTAAATAAATATAGAAAATTTTGTCCACCACAATGTAGTAGAATATGTTGAAATGCTTTAGCAACTTTTTAATATACATTCCGTAAAACAATATTTTTCATTTAATTACCTAGTGGAATAATACAATAATCATACGTATTAAATGACTACTAGCGGGCGACGGTTTCTTTACCTTTTCACTGATGGTAGAGTGCTGTGCAGCTTTGTCTATTCCTGGTCCGAAGGGTAGGGTAGCCGGTAAACTTGCATAATAGGCCTAGCAATAAGGCCGCAGGGCGGCGACGCACCTATAAAATCTATGGTGCCTATATGCCACGGTTGTATGTTACCATCCAGAGAACCGTGTGTTTGTTCCATGTCAGAAAAAAAATAATCGGTCACCTAGACTAAATTGAATAATGTGGCAAAATACACTATTTATTCCACTAGATTTCAATGGGGTCGTCGCATACTTACACCAACATTTTTTTATGTTTCTATTGAACGATTTTAGATGGTTTTATTCTTTAAATTATCTGTATTCAATAGCTATAGCAACACTTGTTTGTATTAAACGTTGTCATAGCAACCATCAAAGAATGCAACCAGATAACAAAAAATCTTATGTCCAAGTTCCTATTGCAACTATTTCACAACAAAGTAAATTGAGTCACGGTATTAATTAAACTAATTAGAACGCAGCATTCTGTTTGATTCTGTTCTTTGATATATTTTGCAAATAAATTAAAAGATATCATTATCACTTTAGATCAAGACTTTATTTGGCTATTTTTAAACATGGATATTAATGTGATGGATAAACTTCGTATCCTTAAACTCGACACGGAGTTGCGTCCACAAATAAAAATGAAACCAATGAGCCGCTATTATTTCCTCACTTCGACTAACCCAGGTGAACAATTCTTCGTCTTCGCTTCAATAGCCGCATGGCTAATACGAAAATGTGGTAAAGATTTTGAACAACCAAACGAAGAAGATGATCCAAACTCTACAATTGCCTCTATTTTAGATTTCCTGCAAGAAAAAGATATAGCTCTTGATTTTCCTACACACAGATTAAAACAGGGCTTTGGAGATCAAGTTTGTTACATCTTAAATATATTAGCAAATGAAGCTTTGAAAGCTGAAAAATTTGAATGGCAGAAGCCCATAGTAGATACACCAGAAACAGAAGAGTCTGTGGATGACGTAGATCAAGTTGACGATGAAACTGAAATACTCCTTGATAAAGTTGAAGAAGAAATGGCAATTTATTCAAATGAATCAGAAGGCGAAGACTATGGCAATGTCGATGAAAAGGAATCTAGCCTTACAAATAAAATACATGATTGGGAAGCATGGAAATTGGAATTAGAAAGAGTTGCCCCAGCTTTAAGGTTGAAAATTACAGCAGATGGTCGCGATTGGCGGGCTAGGCAAGCTCAAATGCAGACGTATCGCGATGAGTTATTCGAAAGGTTCAAAACAATAAGTCCACAGTTAAATAAAGTTTACAGTAACATAAATTCTGTTATGGACAAAGTGTCAGCTAGAGAAAATATCTTGAACGAACAGTTTGAACCATTGGTACGTGAATATGGCTTACTTTTAGATGAATTGAATAAAGTTACAAATGAATATAAAGAAGTTAGTGTTGGTGTTACTGAGAGACAGGAAATGCTTAATGAAATAACGAGTAAAGTAGAAAATATCAAGCAACGTACTGAATCCAAGGGTTCATCAATGAATGATAATTCGCCAGTACTAACAGCTAAAAAAGCAGTTGAAACCTTAAAACGGGATATCCAGGAATTGGACTTTCAGATAATAATTTTGATGTGGTTGATAATTGCCAAGGAGAATCCGAAAAGTAATCTTTACTTGACCGACACGGATGTGAGGGTTACCAGTGAAATTTATTAAATAGTTTCTTAATAAGTGTATGATCTCGATATGTTTCGGGTTTTCTCTTATTAATTCAATTTTCTTTCAAAAGCAACAGTGTCCGGGATTGATAAGTGTTCAGTTTGCGAAAGGTTTGCTGCTTACCTATCATATTGTGAGACTTAGTGTCTTCGGCTAAACGTGGGTGCCCTAGTTGTAGTTCTTCAGGGATACGGATAAGAAGATTATTATTATCTTGCTTGTCAGAATTTGGGACGGTTCTATCAATAATTATTATCTCTCGCCTTTGACTCTTTTATGTCTTATCTCAGCGAAGAAGCACACGGCCATATATATTAGAGGTACCTCTCTGCAATGTCGCCGCAAATTTTATTCTATTGAAATATTTTTCCAACACAGATTATATACATTCCTGTAGATATAAATGTTGCATCTACACTACTGCACAAAATTGAGTGAAAATCCATTTAGTTTTTGCGTAAAAACAAATAAACGCAATTTTAATAGCCCTCGGATTGGGTTCTGTGTTATATAGGTATAGGTACAAAATAAGCAACTATCATTGTTTTAAAAAAAATCAAGTATAGACAGTTATTTTTTAATTAAATAAAAACAAATAGGATGGAAAATTTTAGACGTAATGTGAACGACTTTTAATCAATTAATCATGAGATTTTGCGTCATCGAGAGAAAATTTGGTCGAAGTTTTTTCATAATTATTGAATTTCAGGTTTATATTGAGTGGTATTAGTGTGCACAAATGAAATAATCATAAAGAAATAAGCGTATCGTGTATTTCCTCGTTGCCGCCAAATCCCACTACATGAGCTTGAGTAATGACTCCACCGCTTTACTCAGGACCTTGACAAGACTTATGACTGATTATAACTGAATCCTGATTTTGGTAAATTTGATGCAATGAAAAAAGGAAGACCTTTATTAAGAATATTACGAGGTATATGAAGCTATAGTATATAGGTACGATTAGCTTTAGTATAGCTTGGATATAATAAACTAATTTGACAATACTAAACGTGTTTTGTCTCTTTCTATGACTTACGTTTCTATAGGCGATAATTTAAAATAAGTTTAGTAAATACGAAGAAAAATTATCTCAGGAATTATAAATACAACGAAATTATTGTAATTAATTCGGCAGTCAGGAAATTGTATGTTTTAGATGTTTCTTAATACCCTTTTATTTTTAAGTGTTTAAGTACTAGATGTCAAAATTACTTCTAAGCACTTTTGAAAAATTACAGGTGAAATCGTAAATAGCATTTAGAAACAAATTAATTTAGTTAACTGGATCGATTTTGACAAACGGTTTATCATATTTCTAAATAATGTAACTGTAAAAAGATTGTTTTAATGGTAAAACTAATAAATATATTTGATAGATCACAGAGGCAAAAATTATAAGAGGAAATAAAAATGCTGTTAATCAATAAAAAATGTAATAATTCTCAAGAATACAACTTAAATTATATGAGTATTACCGTGTATAACTTAATCTGTTAATAAATATAAAATAATACTCAATTTTGGTTTTAAAGGAACATAACATTTCTTAAAATTATGATATAATTTTATAAAAGTATATGTAGCGCAAGTTCTTTTGTTTTCGTCTATGGCCAGGCTAAAGTCAAATAACAACTTGTAAAGTATTTAAGTGAATAAGTGTGACTCGAATCTGATAATTCAAAATTTAAAGTAAATCCATCGTGTTTACTTGTTTTAGCATATGCATACATGTTTATAAAAATATTTTTTTGAACAAAGTAACGCAATATACTTAATGTGAATTAATAATTACTCCGTTTATAGGTAATTGAAAATATAATATTCAGCAAAAATATTTTTTTTAAATCTTATTACAAAAAAATTAGACGCCCGTTTAATTACCACGCGTGTATGACGTGGCAGCGTCTTATTGGTTGAGAATCTAATTTTAGAAATTATTTAGGAAAGCGTGTGTGTTTAAATTTTTTCGTAGAAAGACAGATAAAGGTCATACGTAATAAATCATAAACTTATTAGTAACAAAGATCACAATTTACTGGGTTCGTTTTTTTATAGATATTTTAGCAGGCTGCTACAAGGGACAGATATTAAAAAAATAATTCTTACTAAAAAAACTTAAAATAAAATTAGTTTTGAACACAAACATACTGAATTTGAAAACCAGTCTAATAGTGAAAAAGTATCCTATAAATTTTTAAGTACAAATTGAAGCTTGTGATTAATTTATAATATACTTAAGTGGTTTTTGAAATTTTGGTGCAATTTATATGCATAACATATTATATTTCTTAATTGATAGCAATTACTTAGTATGTTTTAGAAATGTTTAAAAATTTAATTTTTAAAAGTAAAAAAAGCATTATGAATTATATGATTTTGTGGCCAGTTAGTGACAATTAAAGATAATAATAAAAAAAATATCTCCTTTGTGGTCTAGCGGTCTAAGTGTTGGCCTTGACTGTATGAGATCCTGGGTTCGAACCAAGGGTCGGCCAACCAAAAGAAATTGGGTTTTTCCAATTTTCTAATAAAAGAAAATAATGTTGCTCGGGATAGGATATGTGCCCGGTTGGCGATAGGCTTGCCACCTATCACATTATAGGACTTAGTGTCTTCGGCTAGTCGTGGGTACCCTGGTTGTGCCTCTGCCCACCTCTTCGGGGATATGGGCGTGAAGATAGTTTTTTTGAAGATGATAAAAATAATTGCCAGATAAAATCATCACTTTTATCTTATCAATTTACAAAATGTTTTAATAACAGCCTATTTATGCAGTTTGATATATTTTTGTAATGTTAAAAAATTGTCGAACCTCATTGGTTCATCCACGAGGCCCAGATTCAAATTCCGACAGCTACCGACATTGGTATGAACATAGATAGTTTCTATACTTCTTATCGTCGGTGCTTGGTGGAATTCCATTCTTGATACAACTTATTTGCAAACACTTGTACTTTCCACAATATTTTTTTTATGGTTTAGCCAACCGGTTTCGCTATACAAGCATCATCTATATATTGTTATACATGAACATTGATATATGTACTTCTGGTTTGGGTTGTTTACATCAAATGTATTTCAATATCTAAATGTGATTTTTATGGTCTTTATCGTTGACTAACAGCTCTTAAACAAGCTCATTTCTTAGACAATGTTCGGAATACTTAGTAAAAGGTGTCTATCATACATAATAATGAAATTTAAAGTTTTCAACAAACCCCTGATAAAACCTACAATCTACATTTGGTTCATCTTAGANGAAGTCAGCGTCAGGAATAGTTATGATATCAAAGACACACACACATATACGCACGCACGCACACACACACACACACGCACGCACGCACGCACACACACTCACAAATTACGTGATTCAAATGACTTTTGGTTTTCAGTATTATGCCACGTTTTAATAGTTGACTTCAAAAGTGCTAAATTCTTGTTAAACTAAGTCATTTTAATCACGGTATTTATTAAGTGAACATATTTTTAAGCCGCGGCGGAAAACGAGGAATGTTATAAGTTTGACTTGTCTGTGACATCATAACTTTTGGGTTGAGAATGGGTGGACCGATTTCAATGGGGATTTTTTTTATTAGTTATTTTATTAAACCGACGTGATCATCATGTTTCTTAGCGAAATTATATTTGGGGGTTTGTTTGATATTTTCATTTCATAGTCATTTTTATTTATATTATAATTTTTATGTAATTACTACACACTATAATTTTTTTATTTATATAATTTTTATATAATCACTCCATACTATGAGCCCAAGTCGCTTCCTCTGTCCCTTTGTATGCTTAAATTTTTACGGATCGTCAGCGTCTATTTTTACGCCACCACTACCCAACGGATTTTGACGCTGTTTTTTTAAATAGATAAAGTGATTGAAAAGGAGGGTTTATGTGTATATTTCATAACTGTGCGAAGCCGGTGCGGGCCGCTTGTATTAGATATATTGAACATTGTCTAAAATTTTAAAACATTTATTTTGTAAGGTACCTTATATAATTGGCTTTACACTAGCGTTAGGTAAGTTTGTGTAGTTCGTCCATAGATATTTAGTACTAATTTACTTATAATATTTTTTTACAAAATGACACAAAATATCACGCAGTTAGTACCTTTAGAGCTATCTTCGCCGCCATGTTTTATGTTTTCGTTATATAATCCTTTTTAGTATCTGTCGTTGAAGTTCGGATGCACTTTTAGCGATAGGCATGTACGTATAAATATGATTATGTACAGTTTTTCCAAACCAACACCTAGGTCAGGTTTTCGGATGATCATCGAAACACGTAACATTGTACTTCTTTTTCAAGTCACTGATGAACTCTTGTTTCAAAAGGGCAAGGCATCTGGAAAGGACAAATTAAACCATTAGGTTATATCCCAGAGAAGTTTCACACTATTAAAAGATCTCATACTTTTTAGCGGTACATAATTTTAAATCTAAGTCAATGGGTTTCACTATTTATAGCATATCTCTTTGCAATAACACATACAAATCCGATTAAATAATGTCATGTAAAATGTTGCAAAGATGGTTCGCACTGTGAAAAAGTTGTCAGAAGTCATGAAGAGTCCAGCTCTATACGCTTCTTTACTTTCCCGCTATACAATAGTTTTTGTAGTAATGAAACCGCCAAGCCAGATATTCTTATTTTTTTGTTGAAAGTGTATATAGATTATAAGGGTTTGTAGAGTTAGGCTAAGAGCTCACGGAACGGTTTTCATCCGCGCCCGCAGCGGTTTTAGAACTGCGGTTTCATTTCAAAACTCACGAGACCGGTTATTTATGCGGTCACACAGCCGTCGCGGTTGGAACCATCGCTCGCAAACTTGTACGATTATTACTATTGACAACCGCGGGCGCTGCGGGTGAAAAACGCGTCTTGAAATGTGCTCTTACTTTTTTTTGCATATAATCTGTCAAGGATTTTCTTGTAGAATTTATAGCAAAATAATTGTAATAATTATTTACCAAATATAATGAAAGTTATGGTTGCCGAGGAGTTTGTTTCGCCGTTTCTTCTCCTGTCTGGAAACGGTGGAAGTTTACGGTAAACAGGGTTCAATTTAATCATAGTTTTAAAATGTTTGGTGATAAATAATTAAACCAGTTATAAATATTAATAATTGTTTTAATGTAATAGTATATGTAATTAAATATTTTTTTTATTAATATTAAAATATTTACAAACCAAAATATGGTAGAATATGTTGATATACTCAAACATTTTTGTAGCATCTCATTTACACACATATTCCGCGAATAAATAATTTTCTTTCTTTCTTTCTTTTTACATTCTACATAAGCCGCGGCGGGCGCGGGTGTAAACTGCGCCGTGAGTTCTTAGCCTTAGAAAATTGGCTGTACATGCCGTCTAATATCTTTTTGATAATGCAAGCCATATCGTTTATTGACTTCAAATTACGTACTTGTATTTGATAATAACATTACCCATTCGAAAGGTATAAGGCAATCTGTTTTTCGTATTCAATCTAACATATTCAAATAAGAGTCACAAGCACCTTTGTACGGTTCACGTGAAATAAATATATCCTTATTTCCTGCTTGTGTCTGGTGCTTTAAGACATTAGCAGATTAAAGTTTTGAAATTTTTATGTTATATGTTTACTAACACTACCGAATTTCAGATATCTAGGACTTCATAAAGTAGCTACCCTTAAATATTATATATTCGTTAAGTAGGGGGATAAAAGTTCTATGTTTGAGAATTGTTTTGTTGTTTTTGCATTGATACTTAATAACATAACGAATTTTAATTTTCTATTATTCAGGAAGTATCATACGAATTTTGATTATATTTAGATAATAGTTTAGAAACGAAATGGGTTTTTTTTAATATATATATCAATACATGTTGAGTATAAGAGCTTGAAACTTGTTTGATTAATACACTATAGACATTATGGCCCAAAACACACATATAAGCGCGTTGCGCCGCTAAAATCGTCGGTTTGCGCTGCGGCGTCATAGATATGTCTCTACCATGGACCATGGTGAGAATGTTATTGCTTATTTGTTATTAAAAATTTATAACTCTGTTTAAAATATATAAATAGTGCCGCGCTAATTACTAAATTAGTGCCGATTGGGGCGGCGCAGCGCCTCTACGCGGTTTTGTGTTTCGTTCCTATGTCTCGAGAATGTTGTTCATCTGACATAATCCAATGTGTGCTAAGTGTCTGGCTAGTGTGTGCGAGGTGT
>NJDD01005801.1:169187-189351 GCA_002245505.1 Calephelis nemesis
TGTGCACTCACACGCGGTAGTGTGTGTGCGCACGGAAGGCGGTGATGTCCGGCGAGGGCGCGTGCGGCGTGTGGAGGACGAAGGCGGAGGGCAGCACGACGGCGCGGTACCCCAGAGCACACAGCTCCACCGCGTGCGACACCTGTACACGCATACTTCTTACTTATTTTACTATTTTACTTTTTAGCACATCGCAAGAAACGACACCCTTTTAGAATTGACGAGTCCGTCTCTGCATCTATACGTTTGTTACAGCCAATAGGGACGCATTTTTAAAACGAAAACTAAAAAAAATTGAAAGGGTGCTCCCTGCCCATGGATCCCAAACTAAACATGCAGGGAGTATAGACTCCCTACTGACAATAGTGTCAGGTCTTTAAAAATAAAATTGAGGTTTCCAGAACGTTTTTTATTCACTTTTTAATGTCTATATTTAACATAGTATAGTTAAATGTATATCCCCGTCTAACCATTTTTAGCTTTTTAACAACTAGATCTAGCAACAAGTTTTTAAAATTTTGGGAATATTTCAAAGGTAAGTTCGACATGCGCTTAGTCACTTTTTATTTGTTTGTTATTTCTGTGTTTTCAAACACAAGCAACTTTCAGATTAGTTTACACCGCTAGTGTTAGGTGTAAATTTTAATATCAGGAAGTTAAGGTTAAAATGTAAGTGCATTTTAAATGTAATTGCCAAACTTTAATATGAATTTACTTCTACAAAGATTCATTTGATAGTCCATCAAAAAACTTTAACTGTTGTCACGCTATGTCATACCTACTATGAATCATGACGTCACTAGCCTGCGTATGCGGTTGTGGTCGACGGGAATCAACTCGAGTTTTTCGCACAAATTTAATTTGCTACCTTTTTGTGTGTAGACGAAGAAAATGTACTGATTTGTATAGTTCCGCTAGAGACACTGACAATATCTACATACACATTCAGTCAAGAAAGTATCGGGAATGTCTTATTTAATTATGGTTCCAAATTTGTTGTTGTTAGATAAGTGCAACTGTTTTCCCTTTGAGAAATTTTCTCAAAAAAAAAAATTGTATGAGATTTGCTGAGGAGATGTTAGGTCGAGTCATTTGCACCCACAATTCATGAAACTCATTTTCACTGGTGACGAGATATGGGTTCGACATGCAAATTATAAACAAGCTTTGAATTGGCGCCTTCCAACTGAACCGAAACCAAGCCAAACTCATAAGTAAAATGGTAAATAAGGAACATTATTTGAGCGTTATATGGCGTTTAAGGGTGCAAATTAAACAAAAAAGTCCGGACAAGGGCGTTTATAAAGTAAACCTTTTCAAAAACTCACACTTCAGTGGACGGACTGAATGTTTTGTTAAAGTTATATCCATGCGTCTCGTATTTTGCATCGGATACCAATAATACTTAATGATTTCTTTCATTTAACAGATCGCTAACTTGGCGTTAAAGTCGACTTGAGAATCATTAAGATATTTAGTTTTGAGAAATGAACATACAATTGATAAAAGTTATTATGTTGTGTTGTAAAATGTACGTAGAACATGGTAAGTAAACATAAAATTTTAAACACAATTTGATAATCAACCGAGCAATTTTCAATTTTGGGCAACGTTGTTTTGGTTAGAAATTAAATAACAAATTTTTCAGTTTTCCGACCCGGAAATCATTACCAAAATTATATGAAATAAATGCCAACAACAACTTCAGGTTATTTAACTGTAGGTTTAAAATAAAAAGACGTGTGGCACTCGGAGACTGCCGTGGAAAAGCAATGGCATAAACAGAAGAGGGGATTACGCATGCGCAGTCACGCCGATGCAACCAATGCCACTTAGAGGCGAGGTGCTGAACTAAGAGACAAACGTGATCTAAACGTCATCAAAAGTTCTGCTATTCATCGATAGATGTCGTAAATTTGGTGTTAGGTTATTTTCGTTACGGAATTTTTGGATTCGTCTCCACACTCAAAGCCCGCAATAGATATGCAATAGCTTAATAAGTTCATTTTAATTATTATATATTTCTCCCGAAGTTTATCTTAAAAATCATACACAACATTTCAATTACATTTGAATGCGATGAAAACCAAAATAATGTTGTTTGAAAGTGACATAGCCAGAACGGATGTAAGTGTTTTGGTTGATGATGTAGTGCTGGAACAAGTGAATGAAATTGTATATCTTGGTTGTGCTTTTAGCAGGGATGGATGTAGAGACCGCGGATGTAGAGAGGAGAGCGAGTGCAGGGAATAGTGTGAATGGAGCTTTGGGTAAGCTATTCCAAAGCCAGGTTTTTAAGTCAAAAAGCTAGACTCGCTTTGCATGATTCTGTGCTTATTCCAACGTTATTGTATGGAAGCGAGAGTTGGGTATGTCAGAAAGAGCATGAAAGTAGGATAAATGCGGTCAAACTACGCTACGAAAAATCTGTGGTGTAACGCTCGCTGACCGCATACGTAACAGTGAGATCCGAAAGAGTGGGGTTGAAAGAAAGTGTTAGTGTTAAAATGCGAAAAGGCATGCTCTGCTGGTTCGGTCATGTGGAAAGAATGACAGATGAGAGATTGACAAAGCAGATATAGTGCGAATGTGGATGGATGTAGGTACCCGGGAAGACCAAGGCTGACATTTCACGATCAGATCAATCGGATATTATTCGAGGGTGATGTCAAGAGTCTCCGAAACCGGCGTGTTTGTGTGAAAAGGGTAATGAATGTGAAGGAAGCAAGGCAGGTTTGTCAGGATCGTGAGGTCTGGCACTCGATACTCTCTGCCTACCCCGTAAGGAACTTGGCGTGAAGATATGTATGTATCTATGTAACATTTCAATTGACTATTACTTTAGGGTCTAAAATCTGCCTGCGTCTGGGATAGTCCAGAGTTTGTGTTAGTACTTTATAGATAAGTTAGTGAAATTATTATATTAGACTAACAGCTTACCTTATTCCAGCCGAATCCAGAAAACCGCTCATCATACTTCGGCACGGATCGGTGCACCACTAGGTATGGTTCATAATCCGATTGCCACTCTACCTGTGGGCCAAGGTTTGTTTATTATATTTAATATAGTTTGATAATAATAGGGAATTAATAATTTATAATTAAAATGTATTATGGTCGACATTCGACCATATGACGAACTCTAGTTATAATAATTGACGGAGATTGATCCACGTCAGTTTTAACTTAGTATTTATTGTTATGTTAAGTCCATTACTGAAGTTCGCTCCGTTGTCGTGCGCTATTTGTCTTATAAATTCAATTGCAGTAGAAATTGATATTTTTATTTGTAGCCTAGCTAAATTCACAGAACTCGCACAAACCTACATGGAAAGGCAATGTATGAATTATAAAATCCTATTAATATTATAAATGCGAAAGTTTGTATGTATGGATGTATGGATGTTTGTTACTCTTTCACGCAAAAACTACAAAGCCGATTACGATGAAATTTGGCATGTAGGTAGCTGAAGATCCAGAATAACATATAGGCTACTTTTTATCCCGGAGTTCCCGCGGGATTAGGACTTACGCGGGTGAAACCGCGGGGCGCAGCTAGTTTTTGTTATATTTCTATCACAATGTCGTTTTGAGGAAACCTGTAAAGATGTTGTTCTCAATAAATAAAAAATTACTGCGTCAAATCGCGTTTGGGCGCCAGAAAACCGATCGTTTTATTATAATCTAGAAAATCAGTTATTAAAAGTAGAATGACGAGCTCCATTTCCTTAAGATATGTTATCATTTTACCGTTTCTCTTGACACTAGGAAAGAGATTCCAAGTAGCTAAAGTTGGCAACTGGCTCAAAAGGTGATACCTCATAAGGTGCATTTGCTGTGGCCCATCTGGAGTAGTTGGTGGCTCGGTGTCCCCGGGGCCATTCCCGAGCCCGGAACGGAGCTACATCCCCTGAAGAGTTCCGGATGGAGAGGCGAGTCAGCAGTTCATCTTTGTACCGGGGCGGAGATGCCCGGTACCGTTGGGTCTCGAAAGCGGGGACGACAAGGCACTGAAAACGAGAATCGGATCCATAATCCATAGTATCGAAAGGAAAACAACCATCTTGTAACAGATACATACACACATATACACAGCACAGAACATGTATGAAAAGCAAGCGTGGTAGACTTAGAAATCTTTTAATGCAGTTAGGTACTTCAGAGTTGCAGCGTAAGTAAATGTCAAAACCAACGATAGAAACGACTGGAAAAATTTGATGTCAGCTTCCTGCTCGATTATGAGGACTATGAATTTCAGAAGAATGGCAAAATAGCAGACAAACTACCATTTTGACCACCAAATTACCATTTTTTGCACTTTGCACCAACTGGTAATTACCAAAGAGTTTTGAATATTAAGTGTCATGCGAATGTTTACGGGCCTCCATACCATCCAAGCGGAACACGTTTGTCGTTGTGACGATACAATATGTAGCAAATCTACCACATGAAACATTTTTTTATAAAAATATATAAAAAACAAGCATGCGTGCACATGATTCACTTCACTTTATCTGAATGAGGAAGTACGTTAAAAGAAAAGAAAGAAAAGAAAATGAAAAAAAAATATTTTTGAAATATAAGTTTTGCAAAGATGTTACAAAATTTAAGCGTTTCAACATATTCTACAGTTGGTACCACAAGTTGTGTGGTGTGCAAATATTTTAATAGGTTTTAATCAAATTAGTAATTTTAATTATATTTTTACTATTTACAGCCTGTTTTTTGCATTGATTACATACAACATACATTATAATACAAACAATTTTTGGAATGTTAATTAATTTGTCCCTTCCCTATCTACCGTAAAGTACCACCGTTTCCAAATCTAGCCAGACAAGAGAAGAAACGGCAAAACAAAAATGGTATCTATTACGTCCTCTTCGCTATTTAAACAAATCTGATCATACAAGGAGAATAAAAAGATTTGTGTCCTATTTGTAGTCTAGGTGGAAATTAAAAAAAATGTTGTTAACGCTTGTTAATACACAATCCTTATTTTATTCCTTTACAGTTTTTTTTTATTAAACAATTCTAATAAACTACCTTTTTTTGTGGATAGGGGTTAATGAGTTTGGTGGCTGCGGTCAGATGGTCGTACAGCCCCGCCATGGGGACAAAGTCAGCGTCCATCAAGAACACGTACGGAGTATTTACATTCTCCAGCGCGACATTACGGAGATAATTCACTGGATAATGAACCTGAAACATTCATCAATTAGTTACTTACGCTGCTATTATTAATAAAGGTTTCTTTACGCATACAAATTCTTAATAAAAACAAAATGATAAACAAAAAACAAAGAAATGGGCTTATCTTTAAATGAAAAGCTTTCTTCCAGCCAACCCTAACAACATGTGAAATCATCGTGAGTATTGCACATGCATTTAACACAACCAAAATAAAATAAACGTAACGGCCTCAGGTTGGCAACACACCATTACCACCTTTGATGTCTCTAGGCGGCGTGAATTTCTTAACATCAGGAAATCCGTCTGCTTGTTCGCCTTCCACTATCATAAAAAAATACATTATGGCAGCAACATACATAAAAAAAGCTTCATTTGTCTTCTTATGCTACAAGATTTGATTATTCAGACGCAAAGAGTACAAATACAAAACCAATAACTCACCGCGTCATGTTTAAAAACCAGGTGGTATCCAACATTTTTTCTAGAGCTTAACGTAGCTGACCAGTCTTGGATAAAGCTCTCTAGTTTTGACACTTCACAATCTGATAAATAGATGGCAGCACTTAGGGGACCTGAATAATAAAATACAGATTTTTCAAAACACAGCAATACACTAATAATAGTTTTTATTCCAACATAAAACAACAGACAGCTCTCAAAATATCATCAAGGTCAAAACCTGCAAATAGCGAATGGCTAAAAAATCTGCCCATTTTACCATTAAGGTTTTGTTTGTCAGTTACTAACGATATATTATTTATTTAAGAGCAGTATAACTGCAAAAAACCGAATTTGATTTCAAAAAGTATTCTATTTTCTGTAAATATTACATACACATAAATTTTATTTTCCTCAATTTTTCTGAGATTTGGAACGGATCCAGATTTGTCGGCAATGGGTCCACCTTGTAAATATGCTCTTTCAAATGAAAAAAGGAATTTTCAAAAAGCGGTTACGAAATGTCGGAGATGTCGAGTAACTACATAAAAAATATAGGTGTTCAGCATACCTCTAAACTCCTACCTTTTTGAAATGGGTTAATAACTATGTTAAAGGTTAGGTCACACACTAAGCGCGTGTCGTGTCAACTTTCTATGATTCTTGTTTCAAAGCTAATTAAGTATTAAAAATACATAACAGTTAATTTTGCAATGCAAGCATAAATTTCTATTATTTGATTTAGGCTCCAATAGGCAAGACTTGTTTTTCAATAGACGATAAATCGTTTGCAACTTTGTCAAGTCCAAATTGGGCCTCAAATGGAGGTCTGTTATATCTTAGGGATTTGCCTTATTTCCTCTTGACCGGATCCAACGTAGAGCGTCTTGAATTGTCAATGATCGGGCAATTAGCGATGGGTTCGATCTTCTGGCATTGCGTAGAGTTGTTGGGTCCCTTAGTTTTTTTTTAAATATAGTGCTAAGTTTCACTTTTGGACATCGCGCAAAAGCTTAAGGTATCATGTCCTTCACCTGTATAAGTGGTGGTCTACTAGCGTGCGATTTCAAAGACATTTCTCGCACTTTATGGAGCCAGTTACCAAGGGGTTCGGTATCTCTAGACGGATACGATTTAGGAACATTTACAATAAAGAGCATACTTATTCCTCAGACTGTGTCGAAATTTGTAATGTTTTTGGACGAATGCAAAACGTGAAACTCAATTTTGAGTAAAATGAAATTCTAAGAGATATAATAAATAATAACATAATATATTAAAAATAGGCAATCGCGTTAAGAACAGAAAGGAATGAGTGCGTAGAAATCTTAAACGTACCGTCCCAATGTTTGACCAATCGTTCCAAGAATTGTAATCTGTCCATAGACAATTGCAGAACTAGAGTTACATCAAAATTGTCCTCCATTTCGTAGCTATAGTCCATGTAGTACAGGTGGGTGCGCAGTTTCACTCGCTGTGCAGCTCTAAAGCTTAAACACAGATCAGACTGATTCACCTGAGGAAATAAATTATAAATAAATATCTCTGGACAAGTTATACAAATTGAATTAAAACCCCAAAGTAAGCAAATTATATGCTTATGTTATGGGTGTTGGTCCTATTGAGTCCTACAATCAGGCATTTTTAAAACATTTTTTTGCCTAAAGCTTACGAGATAAGGCAGTAAAAAAACATATGTGAATCTTGATCATATTTTTTATAATTATACGCTTTCCATAACACGATTTATTTTACTCGATAGAAAAAAATTACAAACTAAGTTCTAAAATTGATTTTTTTTATATATTATATTTTAGACGTTTAACAATTTCAAAGACATTATTTAATTCAAATTAATTTAAATGGTTCATGATATATTAATGTTTATATTTTGAACGAGACGATGAATTTTGGAGAAATGAAATATTGTATTTTTTATATGAAAGACCTTATGCCTAAATTCGTTGATCCCCGTTGTGTTCGAGGCATGCCTGTAAGGGACATCGTACTAAAAATGTCTTACGTACTAAAGAAGAGTTACCAGTTCTTGAGAAACCAACTGAACAAAGCAACACTATTACCCCACTCCAATACAAACCTAGGCAGCTGAAGTTTTCAGAATATAAGAACCCATACTATTATTTTTGACAGTTATGGTGATTTTCAACATTTGTTTTGTCTTTACAACACTACAATATAATACTTACTTACATATTTATTTAATATATGCAAGTTATTAAGTCTACGTCATGATTACCGATCTATGTAAAAGAAGACCAAAACATGATGATTGTTTATGTGAATGTGAAATGCCAATGTGTATGTTTCTAATGTTGATAACTAATGTTTAGTGTCCCACCGAACTTTCGGTTTCGGTGTCGGTCAGTTTCGGTGGTAAATTCAAGTTTCGGTGGCAGTTTCGTTTTCGGCATAAAATTGACCGAAACTTTTGCCGAAACCGAAACTGTTTCGGAAGTTGTCGAGCGCGTTCGCCTAACTTCGTTTCGCGTGGCAACACGAGCGGACCCTGCTGGCGGTCCTGTTCGGATATCATCGTGTGGCGTTCGGCTTCGGTGGGTTAGCTCTGTGGTAATACAGCTTAGTCAGTGCATTACCGCCAGACACAAATATTCATCGGAGGCTATGTTTTGATAGAACTGATTTCATGTAACTGTTTGTTTAATTCATGTTCTTGAATACTTTAAATACCTAGTTAAATATTAAATCCGTACTTTGTTTTCTTGTTATTAGCAAATCTAGTGGCTTGAAAAAGAGATTCAAAATGAAATATGTGAAGTGTTAAATTACGTAAATAAGATAGCAGTAATTACCGCAGTATTACAGTAGTACCACCTCGTTGGTCGAGTGGCTGGCGTACACGCCTAACTACACCGACCAACCGCGAGGCTCGGAGTCGATTCCCGACGGAGGCAGGCATTTGTGTGATGAGCATTTAGGTGCCTGCATATCCGGATCTGAGTGTTTATTAAATTTATTCTGATATCTATTTAAGTATTTCAATGTATTAGAATTGTTGTCTAACACTCATAACACAAGCATATAGTTTGATTACTTTGGGGTTAGATTCAATTTGTATAGCTGGTCCAGGGATATTAATTTGTGAGGGGGTGAAGTTAGCACGTTTCAAAAGATCTAGGATATACTCGCCTTAAGGTGATTAATATTTTGTTTTCGCGTTAAGTGTGGATTGCATGCGAAGTACTCAATGACCTACAACTTTTCCCGGAAGATAGACGAGGTTACAAAGCAACATGTCGGGGACTTATTCTTATAATTTATACAGTATTGGAAAAACCGAGCCTGCAATATTATGCAAACGAAGTTGCAGGTACAGCTAGTTAACACTAAATTAGTATTTTGAAATAACATTCCCTTACCTTATACGCAGCTCCTTCAGTCTGTGTACATCTGTGTAACTTTTCTCTTAACAAATTGCCATCGTAATTAACATATGATTGGTGTATACTTTTAAAATAATCTGAATCTCTTATTTTTATATTGTACTTGTTTGGCGAATTCCAATGTACTATCTGTAATATTTTGATCAAACATATTTATTAATTTACCGGTCAAAACAACAAAAAAAAACGATGAAAACCAAAATAATGGTGTTTGAAAGTGACGTAGCCAGATCTGATGTAAGAGTTTTAGTTGATGATGTAGTGCTGGAGCAAGTGAATGAAATTGTATATATTAGTTGTGCTTTTAGCAGGGATGGAAGGTACACCGGAGACGCGGAAAGGCAAGAGTGTGCAGGGAATAGTGTGAATGTAGCGTTGGGTAAGCTATTTCGAAGCGAGGTTTTGAGTCAAAACGCTAGATACGCTTTGCGTAATTCTGTGCTTATCCCAACGTTATTGTATGAAGCGAGAGTTGGGTCTTTTTTTTTTTAAGTTATAGGAAGGCAAACAAGCAGAGGGATTTCCTGATGGTAAGAAATTTACGCCGCCTAGAGACACCAAAGGTGGTAATGGTGCGTTGCCAACCTGAGGTCGGGATGTTGGGCCTCGAGCAAAAGTAAGTTTACCGGCTACCTTACCCTCCGAACCGGAACACATCATGACGTTATGGCGGCAGGAATAGGTAAGGCGGTGGTACCAATCCGGGCGAGTCGCTGCCAAACTCTACCACCTAGTCGGATGTCACGGTGTTAGTGATGGTAAGCTTATGCTCGCCTTTTACGAGCTGCCTGGCAAGGAAGACAGATGGTCTATTCTACAAAGGAGCCCGGACCAACACGGGTCTGTCAGAAAAAGGATGAAAGTAGGATAAATGCAGTAAGAGATAAAACTGACTTAAGAAAATCAGCTAGGTCAGTCTTACTCCACTCCAAGTTTGTCTACTCTACTGTCCCATACACAATTTTTCTTTTGTTTCTAATTGCGTTAAACTGTGTACGATGACGAACGGTCTTACAGAGCGTAACCACGAGCCACAGCCGATACTTCCCCGTCACTTCGCGCGCGTACCTAAGGCGTGGTACAGAGGTACGTGGTACGGAGGTGGATGGTCAAACTATAGAGGATGGGGTTGTCATAGATGGTTTCACAACAACAACAGATCAAATCCCGGCCACAGGACAGAACGACGCATCTGTTACATCTATGGTGTCTATAGGCCACGGTTATCTCTTACAATCCGGAGAGCCGCGTTCTTATGTAACCTCCCAAAAAAATGGTTCTCTGAAAGTGACCGCCAATTTCTTAGAAGACATTTGTACATAACATAGTTTTAAACGTATAAATTTTTGGAACGAAGTTCCTTACGGCAGGCTTGGAGGAGATAGCAATTTTGTTGCGCGACCGAACTGAAAAAAATGTGATAGTAAAAACCGTAAGAAAACCCCGTTGAATAAAACCGTTAAATGAGACGTGCGCAGGCGCGACAGTCGTATACACAAGCGAGTAGTGTATAATTCCTTTCTCTTTCTCCCTCACTCCACCCCGCCAATGCATAAATGTACTCATGAATTGTGTCGATTCTACATTAGCCAAAGGAACTTCGTTCGTACCTCGTGTCTCACGACACCACATTTATATTTTTTTATTACGATTTTTCTATTTAATGTTTGATGTTTTTCTAGTTATTGTATTATGTTGCAAAAAACCTCAATACCTTAACATTCTTTACATCTTCTCCATAACAATTCTTTGCCAATGTATGTGTGGACATTTGCACATTATAGTGGCAGCTAATGTTGAAGACTATTTGTGGGTTAGCTTTTATTATAGCATTAATAACATCTTGGTCTGCCAGCGACGTTTGCTTGAGTGTTTTCAAATTTTCCTTGACTGTCCTGTGCCAGAGGGAAGACCAGTGCGTCTTTGTCCTCATTTTATGTAAATCTAGTAACATAACCCCACTGTTATAACCACGTCCTAAAGCAGGCCATCTTGCAGATGAGAAATACCAATTACTCATATTTTCCACTAAACCAATGTACTGAAATAAATATTAATTTATTATTGGTTTCTTAGAAGAAATGGAAATTATTAATTTTTTCGGTTAAAAATTTTGTCATTTTATGACAAAAATGGCCATTTAAAAAACAAAATAATTTCATTCGTAGTAGAATGCTGTGTCGCAACTAACTAGCGCGCCTTAACTATTCTTTCCACCATGACATAACTTTGTTGGGATACCTACTTGAGTGAGAAAGCCGTTACATCGAATTTCATTTCTTCGAAAACCTTTCACCGACATCTCCATACTGCGAAGCCTTGTAAGATCGATGTTTTATTACTACGATGTATCGTGACATCGAAAAACTTTACTACGAACGATTTAACTGTAGTTTATAGACCACAGTATTCTCTTATCATTGAGATAGCTGTGTACTTGTTCACTAACCTCTCACATAAAAAATAATAATGCAGTATCATCTAAAAATATTATTTTATCATATAAAAATATTACCTGATCACTACTCATATTTCTAAACAAATGCCATAACTCAGCAATATCACAGAGGAATGTCAAATCGGAATCAAGAACTATCACTTGTTTGAGTGTTTGGGGTAGAATCTTCGGAAATAACAGCTTGACTAAAGCATAGATCCCTGAGTAGTGAGTATTGGGTATCCATTCCACTTCTGTGAGGCGATTTTGAGCTTCATAACATGTATATTTGACTAGAAAAATACATATTACATAAATATTAGAGAAAAAAAGTTATTACATAGTTAATAAGTCATTAGAAGAATTTGTGACTTTTTTTAAATAAATGCACAAATACAAATGTTAGTTTTACCACATACTTGGATTAAAGGTGTTAAATTTTCTCCTAGTTTCCTAAAATACTAGCTTATTAATAATAATCATCTTTTACAAATAATCACTTCTGTTATCTATTGGTCCAGTGTACATGTCAGGTCGGACAGCTCAGAATGTAAGTGAGTATCTTCACGCCCATATCCCCAAAGAGGTAGGCAGAGGCACAAGCCTATCGCCAACGAGGCACATATTTAATCCAGGCAACATTTTTTTTATTAGAAAATTGGAAAAACCCAATTTTCTTTTTGTTGCCCGACCCGGGAATAAAGTCAAACCCGACAACTGAACTGCTAAACCACTGAGGCAATAACTCAAAATGTGGTTTTCATTTTTCTAATAACAACAAAGTAGCCTGGCATTATATAATTTAAAAAGGAAGAATAAACCAAAGAATTTAGTGTGAGTTGCCGACCTAAGACTGGGATGTGAAGCCTCTCGCAAATGTTCATCAACTATGTTTCATTGACTGCTATGATTGTGGTTAGAACTAAAAAATAGAGACAGTCAACTTATCTTGTCTGGGGAACATAACTAAACATTTATAGTATAACTAGGTGTTGCCCACATGGTTAATAGTCCCACAGAAACATTTTTTAGGATAAAAACTATCCTGTGTAAATCCAAATTATCTTCTATATATGTGCCAAATTTCATGAAAATCGGTTTAGCAGTTTTGCATGAAGGAGTAACAAACATACAAACTTTGGCATTTATAATATTAATAGGATAATTGGTTTTCAAGACAAAAAGACATGGTTATTATCAGTACTTACCATCAGGCAGATCCCATGAATCAAACAATTTATTTATAGTATGTTGTGATGAAGGATCAACTATAAAATGAAAGTGTAATGGATTTTGTCTATGGTGTAATAAGGATTTAAGCATGGGAGTTATGAGCCTTGTACATTTGCCCATACACACCAGAGATATATGAATAGTCTCACATAACGTTCCTGTGGCATCTGGGATCTATAATAAACAAGCACATTATTAATAAAAACAAAAACCCTAACCAAATAAAACAAAATTTATTACAGTACAATATTTCTGTTATGTTTTAGAATAGCAAACAAGCAGACGGATCCTGATGGTAAACAATACAATATGCTGTCTTGTACTTGAAGGTTTAAGTTGACATTATATTATAAAATAAGACAGTAAAAGTCTGTCCAACTTTAATAAACATATTCATTTATTAAAAGGATTAAGTTGCCATTATCGTCCATTTAGGTTACAATTGAAGGAAAAAACGGCAAACTTAGAGCCAATAGACATTCTTCACCAATCAACATTTTGGTGCAAATAATACAGTTTTTTTTTAACACTCTCTCTTTGGTCTGCTGGCCACCAACAAAAAGTCAAAAGCAAGCCTGATTTGAAAATAAATTTTGGATTTAGTCAAAAAATGTAATATATATGTAGTAGTGAGAATTTAAATAACAATAATTAAACACATTAAAGAAAAAATTCATTAAAATATATTAGCTACATTCGCACCTCTGGAACTTGATAGTTAGGCTCTGAAATTATTTCTTCCGACAGCAAGCTCAACGACAGTTGTTTCTTAAATACTTGATTCTCTGTTTCCAATAGACTTATCCTAGATATTAGCCACCAGTAATAAACAACAGACACTGCCATCCACAGCCCTAAGGGCACACCTAGCCAGGGTCGATAGAACAAACATGTAAACACATTTTTAAGTGTAATATTCATCTTGAATCTTTGAAATTAACATAATAAATTTTTCTGTGCATTATTTTTGAATAATACAATATATACTTTGCCTTCTTAGGACCTGTAAAGCAAGATTTGTAAATGATATAATATTATCTACATTAATACTTTATTCAAAAGTTATTGATTGCAACTTGTACGAAGATTTTATTTGTTATCAGTTGTTGTTCTTTTACAGTATTATCAATTTTGGAAATCAAATATTCTTAGAATGTGATGTTAAGAAATTATGTAAGTATAAATATGTTTAAATATTATATATAAATAGTTCCTATTACTAGCAAGTTTATTATTTCAAACAGTTATATTTACATGTTGCAAATCATAATTAAGTTGAAAAATACTTACGATAAATAGATTAATAATTTAAATTCATTACTTAAAATTTACTTAATTGTTTATTTTATTCAAAACAAAAACCACAGTGAAAAGCAGTGATGCCACCTCGTTAAAAAATATTCACCAGATTTGTTCTGAAAATTCCCTAGATGTCAAGGTATACTAAAAAAGTCACTAGAATTCCGTTGAGAAGTACATACAATACGCTAGATTTAGTTTTTAATGTGACAGTTCTGCGAACTAGCACTTAGGTTTCCTGATAATAAGATACCGTATCTTATAGACACTATAGGTGTTTTTTATAATTGAAAGAGGTAAACGGGGTGTCATGTCGTATCAGCAACAGTTGCCTGTGCGTGATTAGCTAAACGGAAAAACAGCATGGCATGACAAACCATGTCACCTTGTCGGTATATAAAAAAATAGAGATTCAGTATTCAAATTGAATTTTGCCTTTATTTAACGAAAACAGAAAAAAAGCTTTTCACTTATTATCTAGTTATTAAAATTTTTAGGTAAGGAAAGGGTCACAAAAAGCTATTTTAGCCTTTGGCCTGTTTTGAGTATGCTGTAACTTAAAAGCCATGTAACATGTTAGACATAGCAAGCTCTAGTCCACTACTTCGCTGCGGCTGCATTACTGATGGAGTCAATATTATTTTTTCGATTTTTTATAATTAAGACTTTGTTCAAAGTGTTTACTTTTATTTGAAATTATAGTTGTGAGTTTTCGTTTAGGTGATTAACTAGACAAGAATGGCAAAAATTCTTCTGACTTAGTTATATAATTAAATAAGTTTAGTAGTTAAGGCACTAATAATAATATAATATTACAATCACAAATTTCATAATTTTTATTTCGATTGGGTTAACGATAATTAAACCAAAAAATATGCATTACCGTAAGTCTTATGGTTAAGGTTTTTCGACGGTAGAACGTATAACAAGGAAGTACAAAAGATTTAATAACATAAGAGTTTTATGATACGGAGAAAATTCTTATTATTTTCTATTAAATAATTTGTCTGTACCTAATATTTTACTAAATAAAGGATAGGCACATGAAACTGTATCAAACTCCAAAATTATGTTTACCACAACTCAAACATAACCCAAAATGAGGTTCAAATTTAACACAAACACATACTGATACCTTTTCAAAAATGTTTCGATGTACATTATTATTTTTATGAATACTTATGTCTATTTGTTAAAAAATAGAAAAGGGTGTTTCTATTAAATAATTAATTTCACGTTAACAATTGCGATAATTTAAATATTGCTTATTAGTTTTGTGAGAAAAGGATCTAGTATTTTATTGACATCAAACTATGAAATCACAGACTGCTTAATGTAAAAGAGTGTCACCAATATGATTTTTCCAATTTCATTCTAAATTCATTAAATATCACTAAATATTTTTTAGTATTTTTTAGAATATCAATGGCATACACCAAAAATTCACTAAATTTAGTGAAAAAATCTCTAAGGTGGTAATGTTGGTGAAAAGTAAAACGTCACAACATTGACATAAACTGTCAAGTCCCAATGTCACCTAGTGTCAACTGTCAAATCAAGCATTCTGCATAATAGTGATGCCACCTCTAAAAAAATATGGGTAGATAGGTAATTCTTATAAAAATAATTCATGAAAAATATAATTCATTCATATAATTCAGGACTTGGAACAAACACAATTCAAACTTATTCATCTCAGATTACATCCTAAATCTATGAAATCTCCACGGGACAGGCTAAGCCTGGTGGCCAGAAAGTTGTTATACTTATACCTTAGTTAACGCTGTTAGGTATATAATGTTAACAAAATCCAAACCCGAGCAACGTTCTGTTTATATTTGAAAATTGGAAAAGCCCAATTTTCTTTTTTTTGGCCGACTTGGGATCCGAACCCGGGACCTCAGGTAGTCAAGTCCAACAACTGAACCGCTAGACCGCAGAGGCGATTACCACACCACATTAGACCACATAATCTTCAGGATTCTGTAAATGGTACTCTGATATTAGTAAATAATGTATGGTCCTTGAGATGTGTGGTAATCATTAATAAAGTAGATACCAAAATTGGGGAGCTTTTTTAACTCTGTTATTACCTATCTACGTAAATATTGTAACGGATTTTCAGAAACTCATTTTACCTACTATAAAAGGTCGAATTGATTTTAGTCTTCACACACTTAACAAGGAAAACATTATAATTTAAAATTGACAGATTATCATTATCCGAATTCTGAATATCCTGATCGTGATAATCTGATTTTTTTAAACAATGTAAAATCCTTGATATGTTTGTGAAGCTACAATTCAATGCGATCTGTTAAAGTGGGTAAAAACTCTTTCTAAGAATCCTTAAAATAGATACGTAGATACCAATGAAATTTAAAAATTCTCCTTAGTATTGCTACTTGATTAATGAGAATATACAATTATAAATATTTTTCTTATATTTTCTTTTGTAAATTGTTTTGGTGTAATCGTTCCCTGAGTTCATCACCAAGGCCAAGGAACCTTGGGAGGAAAAGTCGTAATAGGACAGTATATTTTCACTATATCTTATACCTTTAAACGAGCAATTCTTGTATATATATAATTGGAATCTCGGAATCGGCTCCAACGATTTTCATGAAATTTAGTATATAGGGGGTTTCGGGGGCGATAAATCGATCTAGCTAGGAATCATTTTTAGAAAATGTCATATTCGTGTTTTATTGTTGTTGTTAAGTAACGAAGTCAATGATTGTTTGCTTTGAGGTTAGACTTTTTAAATTTTCGTACTTAGGTAAATATAATTTCCAAAAAACACAATTTATAAAAAAAACAAAAACAAATACCGAGCAAAGCTCGGTCATCCAGGTACTTTATGTATAATCAATTCAATCAGAAAACATAAAAGACATTCACTTTTGCCAAACATAAAATACTTTATCGAAAAATGATAAGGGAAATACTACTAATTTTATATTTTACTAACAAATGCCGAAACACGGAACCCAGTTCTAATTACATCAAGAAATTTTGTGGATAGCTAGATATTTTTAAAAATAACTTCCTAGTGTTTTTTTTTTACAAAATTTTGTTGTAAACGAATAGATCTAGTTAAGACAAATGTAATAAGCCCAAACTTGAAGGGTTTACTAGTTTACTAGTGATTCAAGGGTTACGTCTCCAATCTTCTGCTCCATCATCAGACAAGCTCAATTGTACCAGCTTCCGTTAGTGTTTTAAGTGTTCGGTGTCACAAATGCTCGAAGGTGAAATAAATACCCATAATGCGTCTAATATCCATTTCTTTGTTAACAAAGGAGCTGCAAATGAGCTTCATTTAGAGTTTGATGACCTTGAACGCCTGGACAGATATAATACCCCACATTTTGTGATCGTCAAGATGGAGGGACCAGTCACAGACTTTAGACAGATCTCCATAAACTATAAGCGAAGAACCATTTCAACAAATAGGTACGATACCACACGCACGCATGCAAACACACACACACACACACACACACACACACACACACACACACACACACACACGTCAAACTTATAAAAACCCTTGTTTTGCGTAGGGGGTTTAAAATGTTAAACATTATTAAATAAAACACACGTTATTAAGAATGGTTTTATTTACAAAAAAATAAAATAAACAGAAATTTAATGGCACAAGAACAAAATGCAAAACTAGCTAATGCGATATACGTTTACGTTTACGGTTACTATACGTTTCATGTAAGTACTTATCGAAAATTGAAAGTGATAAGTGAAATTGCGTTAAATTGTAAAGTCCCTGCTTGAGTTGTTAAGGTTTGACATTTAGGTACTACATAGGGTTTCGAAGAAGATTCAATTTCTTTGCTTGTAATTACAATCGTTTAAAAATCCAAACGGATTTAATTTTAAATGCAATAGTTTTAAAAAGATATAATTTTTTGACATGGGAGTGAAATTTAATTAATTTGTGTCAAGTTATAGCCAGAATTTCCAAAATCGGTTATTGGGATTAAATTAATAAAAATTAACGACTTGACGTTTAATAAAACTTAATTTGAAAGGTATAATTTATTAATAATAAACTCCAAACTTGTACTTAAAGTAAGTAATAAATAATAAATCCAATTTGATACAGGTTAATACTGTATCCTTTAAACAGCTTTACAGTTTCAGTTATAAGTGTTCATTTTGTAAAACTTGAAATGAGTAAAAATTGAAACTTGAAATAAGTTAATCTTAAAAATATAGACCTAAGCACGTACAGGTAAAATAGGAAACAATTCCTTCGAAGATTGTTTTGTTGTAACTTTTAATGTTTTGGTAGCGTCTTTTGCATTAGCTCCCAAAGGGTTTGATTTTTTTCTAGCATGTTGATTTTCATATTTCAAAAAATTTACACAAAACTTATTACACATCCAAACCTTAATCTGGAATGACTTTACCTATAAGTAAAGCTCAATGAAAATCCGTTAGGTAAGTAGATTTTAGTTAGTGATTAGTTATCTGTCATGTTACGTCGTCTCAAACAAACATGGCAGGATCTTATATAACGCGTGAAGTATAAAGCTAATGACCATTTGATGGCATCGTGAAAACAGACGATACATTAATTTCATTATAACTAGGAATTCTCTTGTGTACTTAAACTTGGCTTAGGTGGATAGGGGAGTTGTACCTAGACATGACTGATTATCAATATTCACCTATCTGCAGATAGTCATAGGGCTTCTAGAGATTTATTAGCCTTTTTCCTGGGAAGATTATAAAAAATATCCGCTAGGGGCAGCACCGGTGGGGGTACATATGTTTTGAATTTTCTATTGACAACAACGTTAAACATGTATAATATGTAAAATTAATATGTATAATACAATTATAAAATTTTATTTGAATTGATGGTGGTAACTGTCTAGCGGATAAACAGCAACGTATGAAATTACTCAATACATCTCTACCAAGTTTAAAATCCTACACTTTTCCTACTACAAACTGGGCAAAATTTCCATCCCTAGCTATCCCTCGTTCTTTGCTAATGATAGCAATGAGTATAATTATATTGCTACTGGTCCTGTTGATACTTTAGATTTGAATGCTACATTATCTGACGATGACGAACAGCTTCCGAATTCTGGAAACTGGAAAGCACTTCAAAGAGGAAGACAATATTGTTTAAGTTACTTTGTGTCAAATATAAAAGACAATGCGAATGATTTGTGTGTTTTACTTAAGAGCGGACGTACAATCTTCTTTTCGAGTCACTGTGAAGTATAAAATAAGTATAGCTTTGAATAGGAGCAAAATTATAAATGATCAGTGTCAGTGTCCAGCATCTCCTGCAGAGAACTGTTCTCATATTGTTGCTTTACTTTACAAACTTGAGGATTATACTGTACGTTACAGTTATGATGTACGCACATGCACATCAAAATTTAAAGAATGGAATAAAGGCAAAAAATTAGGCAATAATCCAGACAATGTTTTAACTGTTAGCTATCCCACCAAACGTAAACACCTAAAGAAATCAATAATAAGTTTGATTCTGAATAAAAAAACAATATTTAAATGATAACTACGATAAAAATCAGTTCACATCCAGATTTGTTTGAATAGTTCAAAGTAAAAGGAAATTAGTTGTATGTAGAATACTTTGTTAAGCATAAAATATGATGATTACGATTTAAGTCTTGACGAACTTTTAATTTTTATAATAATTAGTTAATTTTAGAAATAAAAGTTGAGCAATTACTAATGAACTTAACTCCGATTGAACCTGGTCCAATTGAAATTGAAGTTGAATAAAATGGTTTACAAATAAAGTAATATTCTAATATTAACAAGACGTACATTTAACGTTGTTGTCAATAGAGAAATCAAAACATATGTACCCCCTCACCGGTGCTGCCCCTAGCGGATCTTTTTTTAATATTCCCAGGAAAAAGGCTACTTGCAAATTGTATTTTTGTTAATTATTGAAAAATAACAGTGGTTGCCTGGTAACTCATTTAAAGAAACCCTGTCTAAGATAAGTTATTAATGTTGGCAATATGTCGACTTATGACTTTCAAACAATTTTAGCTCATCGTATTTTTATTATTTTTTTATTTTTTAGCACTTTGCCCTGTGCGTGGGATAAATTTCTATAAATTTTAAAGAA